>JAWWLW010000300.1:2262896-2276635 GCA_035041385.1 Myiothlypis coronata | reverse complement strand
GTCCTCCAAATTTTTATTTTAAGGAATAGGGAGATCATGTACAGGTTGCTAGAATTGAACTACAATTCTTTCTAATGAGGTGTTTTCTTAAGAAGAACACCCAACATGGAAATTTAAACCATTTTTAAGTGCTTTAGGCAGGTAAGGGAAATAAACCCCATTGTCCTGGATTATTTTTGTATTGATTTGATTCTCATGTTAGATCAGAGCTGATCTATTTATTTAAGGCAGCTGTTGCAGGAGTGGCTGAATTTCATGTTTTAATGACAATAAATGTGCTGGATGTAGCACATTTTAAAGTCCCCTACTACAGATTTATGCTCTGAAAAGAGTTTTTAAATGGTAATTTTAAATTTTTCCCCTTTCCACTCAGTTGCTCTTAAACTTCTGATAAAAACTACAAAAAGAGTCGAGTTTTAATGTGTATTATGCTGACTTTAATAACCTCCTTTTGATCTTGAAATGCTTCTTTTTTGGATTTGTTCTTTGGGGTGTCAATCTTGCTTTTCTGGATACAATTAGTATTAATATTAGTAGTGACATTAGTATTAGTAGTGACATTAGTATTAATATTAGTAGTGACATTAGTATTAGTAATAACATTTTTAAGAAGAGGATGAGTGGATCAGTTTCATGAGAATCCATGAGGACTAGAAAAATTGAACAGAAAAATAGTTTTTAATTGAGGTGCATGAGGAACTTGATTTACTGTTCCATTGTTGTTTTCTTCTTCTGAATCTTAAATAAATGATATTTTTTTAGTTTACTGTTCACTTAGATCCAAATTTGTTCTCTGTAAAGCCATTCCTAACAGTGACTTTTCTGAATCTTAAATAAATGATATTTTTTTAGTTTACTGTTCACTTAGATCCAAATTGGTTCTCTGTAAAGCCATTCCTAATAGAGATTTTTAGTGAAATCACTTCCCTGAGTTCTCATTCCTGAGGGAAGCTCACTTGGAGTGGCTTTGGAGCATGGCAAGGTGATGATGGGGGTTAAAAATGCTGAATATTTCAATCAGGAGTGAAAACATTTACCTGATGAAGCCTCCATAAGGTGTTTGCACTGGATTTCCCTTAACCCATTGAAAACAAGTCCAGAATAAGAAACTTGAGACAGGAAAATCTCGGTCCTGTTTTGTTCCCTGTGTCAGAGGGGCTGAGCTGAGCCTGGAGCTGTTTGGAGCTGCCCTGGGCAGGCTGGGCTGTGACAGGGCTGCTCCTGCTCTAAAAATGGCATTTTTCACTTCATCTTCAGATTACAGGCTGGCAAAATGAGGCAGCCTGAGAGGGGACAAAGAAAATCAAGGGACAAGTGACAAGTGACAGCCTCTTCAGCTGGAGGTAAAGAGGCAGTTGTGCTGGGGTCTGAAATGTAATCAACTCTGATCTCAGAGCAGGAGGACACAAGTTTTAAAACTCTTCAGTGCAGACAAGGTTTGGAGTTTGATCTCAGCAGGACTGGACAGTAGAGATGGAATGGAGCAGACCCAGTGAGGTTTGGGGTTATGTAGAAGTTTTTGCTTTAGGAAGGGAGTTCAGCAGTCACAAACACATTCATATTTTTGTGCTGCTAGGTATTTACTCAGATGTGTAGTGCTGCAGCCTGACATTTATTTGGGTTTAGTGGCTGAAGGAAGGAATTCCTTCCACTCATTTTGCCACTTCAGCTGTTTGAGGCTGCACAGCCCAGTTGTGTTTTTGATTGTGCTGCAGCTCCAAAATGCATTTCAGACTGGGCTCCTGCACCAGGGCAGACACCACGAGCTGCCAGTGCCATCCTTGGGTGATGCAGTGATCCCAAAGTGCCTCTCCTGGAGTGTTCCCAACAAACAAACCCAATATCCCTCCTGGAGAACCCTTGGGAATGGCTGGAGCCCTGCCTGCAGCTCTGGCCAAGGCTGTGAGCAGGATGAACTGGGGAAGTCCTGCTGGGATGAGGTGGGGAAGTGGAAATGGAGATGAAAATACAAAATCCCAGGATTGTGGGCAGGGTGGAGCCAAGGCTGAAGCTCAGTGGGACAATTCTCCATCAGTCAGGTGGAGAGCTGGAAGAGGGAGAGGTGAGGAGGGTTCCCAGCTCAGTGGAGCAGGAGCATTGATGGAAGGGTTGAATTTTCCACTGCTGGGTTCTGCCTTTTCCCCTCCACTTCCCCTGTTTGCCTGCAGCTCCCAGGTAATCCCTGTGTGTGTTTACACAAATGTGGGACCTGTCTCTCCTCCTTTGAGCTGCCATCTGGACAAGGGCAGCTGCAGCTTGTCTGCCTGTGCACTGACCATCCAGCTCCTGCCCCTGAGCTCAGCACTGGGGAATTCTGCTGGGCCAGCTTGAAGGAAAAACATACAGCTGATACATTAAAAATTAAAAAACCCAACAAAACAAACAACAAAACTGGTTGTAAGTATGTTTAGGCTGGGGTTTTGGTTGTAACCATAGCAAAAAAAGAGAAGTATAGATGGCTAAAGAATTAGAATGTAAATAAGAAGCTGGATCAGCACATGGAGGAGAGCTGGGTGGTGTTTTTGCTTGCAATAGCACCGAGTGGGACACGACACCCACAGAGAGATTTGTTGGAGAGCTGAGTTGAAGGCAGAATCACACTGGTCCTGTTGTCTTTTAAATAGTTACATAAGGTCCTGTAAGACAGAAAAAGAAGTGGGGGTTGGATATATCATGTGGAGGAAACATCAAATGTGGAGTTGGATGCTTGCCTCTTAGATGTCTTGACTGTGTTTTTGTTTGACTTGGTGTGTGGTTCTGTTTGCTTTGCAGTCAAACTGTTCCATTTGCATTGTGCTTGGCTGATTTGGGAGGCAAAAGGTAGAATATTTTCTTGTCATTAGCCTGAATGAACTCTCCTGGGTGTGTCTTTGAGGGGTCAGGAGGGAGGCTGTGGAGAGGAGACTCCTTCTTTGTAGAAATGCAGGTGAAATATTGACTGAGCAGCCCCTGGCAGGTGGGTGAAACAAGCAGCACAGGAGGAGGGCTGAGAAAATGGCATTTCCTGATCCTCTCACAGCCTAACCAGGGAGTGAAATTTGAAGACAGCTAAAATTGACAGCTAAAATGAAACTTTCCCAATGCTATTTAATGAAGTGATTAATATGTCCAAATTTCCCATCTCCGTGAGGCTGCAGGAATTTCAACCCTCCATTGGAGAAAATTCTGAATATTCCATAGCTCACACTATTCTAATCAGTGTGAGCTATTCCATAGCTCACACTATTCTAATCACTATTCTATTCAGTGTTGAAGCTATGGAATATTCAGAATATTAGTTCTCAGGAAGTTTTGTAGCTCAGAGAAGAACCTCCACAAACACCAACCCCCAAAAGGATCATTTTGCTCCAAAATCCTTTGGGGCTCGCAGCTGGCTGTCCCTGGGAGGAGCTGCCATGTGTGCTGAGTGCAGGGTTGTGCTGCTCTGGGATTCTCAGAGCAGAGAACAGCTCTGACAGGTATCTGAGATCATTCTGGGAAACTCCCTGGCAGGGCCCAAAATAGAAATGCTGCTGCTTGCCACCATGAGACTCACCCTGAGAAGGATTCATCATTCCTGATGCAGTCTGTGTGTCCTTAGGTGGTTTATTTAGGTGCTTAATTTCTGCCTTTAATGCTGAAGGGCTTCTTCTGGAGTTTAATACCAGCATTCCAAGGCTCTGGGTGGGAATGGTGTCACTCCTGTGTGCTCTGGGAGAGAATCCCTGGCTCCTTCTGGGCAGCTGCTTCCCTGAGCTTCATCCAGAGGCAGGAGATCCCTCCTGGATAATAAAGTGTAAGTTTTAATGTTAATTAATCCAGGTTTCTCATTATTATTATTCTTTGTGTTTGGGGTTTTGCACTGGGATGAGGTGGATAATCCAAACTGGGAATTGGGTATTTCCACCCAGTGCCTGTTGTTGGATTATTGTTGGTTTTTTAGAGATGGGGCAGCTGAGAGGCATTTTAAAAGATTTTAAAAATCTTGTTTAAAATCGTCCAGTGTAGACAAGGTTTGGAGTTTGATCTCAGCAGGACTGGACAGTAGAAATGGAATGAAACAGACCCAGTGAGGTTTGGGGTTATGTAGATGTTTCATCTGATTCTTTTATCAGATGAAGAGTGAGACACAAGAGATGTAGAACTCAACACCATCCTATCAAAACCCAACCAATTTCTTGGTCACTGTTTGTCCCTATTCTACTTTTTCCACCATCTGAATCTCGTAAAATTTAAACTTTTCAATTTTGAGCCCTGTGTTACTGATACTGCAATATTTTAACCATTTGATAGCCATACCAGGACGGGGACATTGGAGTGACAAAAAGGCACCAACAGCTGAGCAGTGACAAAAAGGCACCAACACCTGAGCAGTGACAAAAAGCAGTGACAAAAAGCCAACACCTGAGCAGTGACAAAAAGCAGTGACAAAAAGCAGTGACCAAAAGCCACCAGCACCTGAGATGAGTGCAGCCCCAAGGCTGTGCCTCAAACCCAGCATTCCTGGGCTCTGTGGGGTCAGGCAGGGCTGGAGTGTTGGTGCTGCTCACACCTCACTGTGCCAGCTGGGCAGCTTTGAGCTTGAAAACATCAGCCTGTGTCCCTTGAAATCAGGGAGTGTGAAAAATAACAAAACAACACTGAACTCCACATCTCTGGAGATTCCCAAAGGATGACAATCCTTATCTCAGGGCTGGCAGCTCTTGGTGGCTCTTTAATTTCTGCCCAAAGCACAGAGATGCCCACTGAGCCTTTTTCTCCATTTTCTCCACTGAGCCTTTTTCTCCATTTTCCCCACTGAGCCTTTTTCTCCATTTTCCCCACTGAGCCTTTTTCTCCATTTTCTCCACTGAGCCTTTTTCTCCATTTTCTCCACTGAGCCTTTTTCTCCATTTTCTGCCACGTGCTTTGCTCTGAAAGCATTCTGGAAAACTTGGCCAGAGTTTTCCAAAGATCTGGGGGGTTTTCCCACTTCTTGAAATCCAGGCTTAAATAAGATATTTGGAAGTAGAAGGCAGAAAATGGAAGTTTTCTACAAAAATCCCATTACAGCATTATTAATTTCTTCTATCAGTGGCACAAACTGCTGGGAGTCACTGAAAAATAATCCCAGCTTTTATTTTTCCTTCAGCAACAGCACCATGCAAATAAACCCAAGATATATCTATATATGTAAAATAACATCATCAAGTGCTTAGAGCAGCTGATTTATTTTCCATACTGTAAGTCCAGAAGACTCAGAGTGAAAAAAAAGTTGGTTTTTTTTTTTGGTTACTGACCACCAAGCAGACCAGGGGCTGCAAGGGGGTTTTTAACAATACAGATATTATTCCTCTCACCTTTTCCTTCTTCACTCTCAGTTCTAGTCTCTGTTTTAGGTGATTTCATCCTCCATGGTTTCCACTCTGCTGCAGAGCCTTTGGCTTGATCATCCTTCAGTTTTCCAGCACTTTATTCTTCTCTCCTTCTTTTTCAGAAGTGTTATCTCAGCTACAGAATTTCATACTTCCATGGCAGGCTCATCCTTACAAATTTTCCATTTTGAAAAGGTGTGAACTGCAAAAAAATTGAAATATTTTCCAAGTATATGATGAGATATCTTAGCAAATACAGATTTCCTGTTGCTCCCCCCATGCAATCCTGGAGAAAAATGCAGCTCTTGCTATACAAAACTACACTAAAGCTTACCAAGTTTACCCCTGTTCAAGTTGCAAACTCATTTATTTTTAAAGACTATTTTAGAAAAAGAAAGCAGCTTTCTGGCCCATCAGGTTAATCTTTAAATTCTGAATATTCAGTGCAGGTGATTTGTTACTTCACTGCCTTGTTTATCTTTTTTGCAGTTCTTGCCTTGCCTGAGTTAATTGCTGCAGTGTTTGGATTTAATGAATGTACTTTGGCTCAGCTCATCTGAAGTGCAGTCCTTGTTTGACCTGGGAGCATTGAGAGCAGTGATAATAGCACTAATATTAGTCTAAAAATCAACAAAATAAGTTTGGGGACATCGTGGCATGGAAAAGGAGGACAGAATCCTTTCTCTTGGAACTCAGTTTGCTTTATTAGGTTGGAAAGAACTTCTTTCTTCTTGCTTTGAGAAACATTCCCCTGGGTGTTATCAGAAAAAATAGAGGATGATAAAACCCTGCTTCCTGCTCGCAGGAACATCAAAGCTGGGCTTTTTTAGTCTCTATTTGTAGTCTGTTCTTAGATATATTTGTAGGGCTAGGAAGTGTTTGAGATCACTGTGGAAACAAATAGAATAACACACATGGGCAAGTACTTGAAAAAGGTACCTGTGCAGCAGCTGAAGGTTTTTTGTGTAAGGTGTTAATTCTATTTATGCTGCATTTTCTGTTCCCTGGAACAGCATGTTACAATTCTGGTATTTTGGTGAATGGGCCATTCTGGCTATAAGTTACTCAGTCCCTGTGGTGCTCTGCTGGTTTATTCTAATAAACTGCTCCATTCCTTGTATTTCAGTACTTAAAGAGCTCAAATTCATCTCCAATATAACACAATTTAAGTAACCTTTTGTTCCAGGCAGAGGTATCTGCCAGACTGAACCTCACCCTTCAGTTCTTTTATATATTGTAAATTTTCTAGGGAATAGCAAAAAAAAAAAAAATGTCCTTGGCACCATTAAACTAATCTTTGCAGGCTTTTCATCAATTTTCATGACTTCAGCTTGAAAATGTTGTGAGATTTGATGAGGCAGTGAGAGATCACAGATTGGTCCCTTTGCCCTCTGTGTGTTTCCGTGGTGTCACCGCTGATCACGCAGCAGGAGCGGCTCGGAGCGAGGGCAGCACGTGGGAGGTGTTGAAGGCTTCCCTGGGAAGGGAGGGACAGGATCATCATCACATCTCAGATGAAGGACCAGCAGTCATTCCTGCAGCACAGACCAGGGGCTGCTGCTGCTCAGAGTTGGGTTTGGTGGATAAAGCTGGATGATCAACTCCCAGGAGTTTCTGTCCTTATTTATTAGTGATGCCTGCAAGAGACAATTCCTGTTCCATCAAGCCCCTTTTCCCAGGGATCCTTCCTGAGTCAAGGCCATGTCAGTCCTTAGGAGCTGTGCACTGTTTGCCCCTTTTAATTAAAAAACTGGTAGATTTTTTCAGTCATTCAGTCTCTCTGTTTGGGAAATGGCAGCCAGTGCTTCCAGCTCCTCTTGGGGTGAGGTTTTCCAGGCTCTTGAGCTGCCTGATGGAATTGCTCCCAGTTCTGCTGTTTCCTGTATCAAAAGTGGTTCAGAGGTTCAGATGTTGGTTTTGTTCCCCAGTGCAGCTGTGGTGGATGGACAGGAGTGTGAGGGATAGAGCAATACACAGATATCCAATGGGATCTGGCTTCATGTGCCCAAAGTAAACTCAGTTCTGTATTTCATGCCCTTTGCTTCCCCCCATGTGTTTCCTCCCAAGCTTTCAGACCTCCTGCTCCATCCACAGGACACTGCTGGAGTTTGCCTTGTGGCTCCACTCAACAGCACCATTTTGCTTTTTGGGATTCAGGAATTGGTTTGTGAATTTCTGGCAATTCCCTGTGCACTCAGAATGGGTACAGCAGTTCCATTAGAGACCTGCTCTGCCTAACAAATTCACTTTATTGAAAATGCCAGCTGCCCTTGTCCCCTGGGAGCTCCATCCCTGTGGAGGGGGTGGCAGAGCTGCTTGGAGGCAGATGGGCTCAGGGCTGCCTTCTTTGTGTGGCTCCCCTTCTCCTTTTGCCTTGCTTCCACCACATTCCTGCTTTTCTGCTTGGAAGGATCAATCCAGGATTGTCCTGCTCTGCCCAAGCCTGGGTGAGTCTGGCCAGACCCATTGCAGGTGCCTGCTCAGGTGAGAAGCCCCAGCCAGACCCAAGGTCCTTAAACCAGCAGTGACTGCTGCCAGTCACTGACTGGAGCATTATTGCATTAAAAAATAGATGGATAAGAAAACCTGGCTAGAAAGAAGACAGGAACAAAGAGAATATTTATGCAAAGTTAGTTTTACTGCAGTTGCTGGATTTTATAAATTTCAGCTTGTCTGTGGTCCTTCAAAGCCGGGCTTGGCAGCAGGAGAAAAGCAATGGCACGTGTGAGAGAAATCCAGGACTTCTGCTTTATTGCACTGACAGAACCAAATTGTTCAATCTGTTGCCTCATCTGTTTCTTGCCATAGCTGAGAGCTGTAAAGGTCAGGCCGTGGCAGCACAAGGAATTTAATGGTTCCCAGGCTGCCCCTCACAGCGTTCCCAGCTGGCTCCTGCCCCTCTCCCATTGATCCTCCAGCTCCTGCCTATTTTGGGAACACGGGCAGGGCAAGGTGGGATGCTCAGGATGGGCAGTGCTGGGCTCAGCCCTGCCTTCCTGTGCTGCTGTCCCAAGGCTCAGGTGGGAATAATCCTCATTCTCCTCAGGAATGGCTGCTGGGTCACGTTTGTGGTGGGTAAAGGGGGTAGTGGGTGATGTAAATAAATACGTCAGAAACTGCTGTGGGAAACCTTTTCTCTTCCAGTCTGGGCTTCAGTGTGCTGGGCAATGGAATGACTTAAAAATTCTGAGTGTACAGATAAATACAGGCAAAGTGCTTTGGCATCCTCCTGAGCCTTCCTCAGTGGATCCTCTGGTTCTCCAGCTCCTCCATCTCCATTTTCCCATGGCTTTAATGCATGTTAAATGGTGGAGCTCCCCTGGAGATGAATGGCACGCTCTGACAAGAGAAAAAACAGAAATAAAAGGCAGTTCTTACTCCCTTCCTGTCTCCTGTTAACTGTCTTGCTTCCCAGCAACCCTTCACCTTTGCAGGAGCCAGGCTGGTGCTTTTCATCCCATTAACTGAGGGGATCCCCACCAGAATCCCAGAAAGGTTTCCTGGGTGGGCCCTAAATGCTCTTTAAGGTCCTTTCCAGCCCACACCACTCTGGGATTCTGTAACACTGCCCCTAAACACTTCTTGACTTTTTTGGGGTTTCTGAGATGAACTCCCTGCTCTTTAGGCTCCTGTAACAAGATAAGAAGCACAAATGCCTTTTGGTGAATTTTCCTGGCTAAAGCTCCTGGTTTGGCGAATATTTTAATTAAATCTTCCCTGCTCAGCATTCTAAATTTTCTCTGCTATTGCTATTCATGGAGAAGTATTGCCATGACTTGTTCTTCATTTCTGCAAATCTTGCTAAGTTATGCAAGTCACTGTTTGACTTCACAGAAGATCTTTGTTTTATGTTTCAACACTTGGAATGCTGCTGAACTTTGCGTGTTTTCTCTCTTTATGAAGAAGGGGGCACAGAGGGCACATCAGTACGTGCAATAAATGATATTTTTACACAACCTGCATTTCTTCATGTGCCTGATCCTGCAGAATTCCATTGAGTTGTGCTTGCCATCCCTGCAGGTGCCATCCTGGGCAGGTCAGAAACACAGGAGTGCATCTACTACAACGCCAACTGGGAGAAGGACAAGACCAACCGCAGCGGGATCGAGCCCTGCTATGGTGACAAGGATAAGAGGAGACACTGCTTTGCCACCTGGAAGAACATTTCTGGATCAATTGAAATCGTGAAGCAAGGCTGCTGGCTGGATGACATCAATTGTTATGACAGGTGAGTTTTCCTAGGAATTTTTGCAATTGATTTGTCGCTGTAAACTCTTTTGCCTCTCCATAATTTCTACATCATCCCCTCCACAGCCAGTGAGTCTGGGAATAATTATCTTCTTTTCAGATAGGGACCAGATTCCATGTGAGTACATTGTCTTGTTTGCAGAACAATGTGTTTTACCTTCTTGAATGAGTCCAGGTATTTCATTTATTCTTTTTTAGTCCATTAATAATGGATTCTGTAGTGCCTTGTTATTGCCAAAGAGTGCAAATATAATTATTGCAACCAGGATGCAAAATTCTCTCATTGATTTTTCCAAAGTCTTTAGAGTTGGAAAGTCAGCACTTTGTGTCTGCAATTTACCAGATCATGGAAGTATTTTGGCAGTTTATTAATAAGCTCAATGGCAGCTCTAAGAATATTCTAAATTTCCAGTTATTTTGTTGATAACAGATGGTCCAGAAAGAACCCACAAGCAGTAACAGCAGGACTTGGGGTTTGTTAGATGCTGACTGAATAAAGGTCATGACTCTCTTAAGCAATGGTGTTGCAGCTTTTTAAATACTCTACTGGGTTTTATTGGCCCAAAACATTTATTATTTGGGAAGCCAGAGAAATAAGAAATAGATCCACAGTGGATCATCACTAAAAAGTATTGAGGAATTATTTTAGTAATTTTTACAGAAATCTTCCTTTGTATTTCTTTAAAGTTGAATTTCTAGAAGAAAACCTTTAGTTGCTTTCTCCCAAATCAAGTTGTCCCTCAGCCCAGGCTGTTTTCTGCTTTAATGACAGTTTAAAGCTCAGTCCCACAATCTAAAAAAATTCCTAAAATCATGAGATTAAATTCTCCCTTGACCAAAGAAAAGAAATTGGAAGAAGAAAAGAAACACAGGAAGGACAGTAAGGAAGGAGCTGGAAACTGAGTAAATCCTCATGAAGTGACTTGTGCTAATCCCAGGCAGTGCTGTGTTTGTCCAGAGCTGCCCAGATCTCATCTCTGGAGCTCGGGGGGTGACTCCAGACAGCAGCAGATTCAGGACATCAAAGAGAAAATGTCACAGGACAGGGTGACAGCCAGAGCTGGCTCTAGGGAATAACCCCAAGTTTGAAGATGAGCCCAAAACCTCCCTGACAATCTTCAGCTGTGTTTAAAATCCTGCAGTGTTTCTTCAGCCTTTTCCACTTCTGTCAGGGGTTTTTCTTTCCTGATGGGAATGGTTTCAGTTTATTTGGTAGCAGAATATTCATAAAAAAGCCATTCCTGCAGTTAATTCAGGGAATGAAATAAGCCCTGTCCCTGAGCATAATGCAGGCAGAGGAGATTGTAGAAACTCTATCATTTCTTTCTACAAATACAATAAAATTTAGAAATTCTCCTTCTCACTTATCTCCAGCCTTGTTTGATCACTTGCTTGTCCTATTTAAATCTAGCTTGTGAACTGATCCTCAGTCTGTTTGTGGTTTTTTTAACTTTATCTTTAAAACAACAAAAATATGTTTCTGCTTTAATAAAATTTCATTGCAATATAAAATATCAAAATTTAATTTAATTTATTCAGTTTAGCTGTTACTTTGGTCACAATCAACTTAACAAAGTTCACCTTGGAAATACAACAGCTGGGCACATTTTTTATTTGGAACAAAGACAACCCAGCTCAGGATGAATGAACTTTTCTCCCTTTTCTCCTGCAGGAATGACTGCATAGAGAAGAAGGACAGCCCTGAGGTGTTTTTCTGTTGCTGTGAGGGGAACATGTGCAACGAGCGCTTCTTCTACTTCCCGGAGATGGAGGTCACTCAGCGTGAGTTCCTGCTCAGAACATTCCACAGCTGCTTTTCCAGCAGCTCCCCCTTCCCCACAAGGGCTGCCTGTCCTGCCACGGGGCTCTGCAGAGCTCTGGGCATTTATTGCACTTGCAAAGGTGCTTTCCTGTAAAATCAATAAAAGGCACTGCAGCTCTTTCCAAGGGTGGGAAGGAAGGATAATCTGAAATAACTGCCTGGTTTAAGATGTGGAAGTTGCTGTCAAATCTTACCTTAATTACATGGTTAAGTTCCTTTAAGGGTGTGAATTTTTGGGCCAAAAGCTTTCTTATCTCTGTATCCCTGTGCCAGCCTGGGCATGCTCCTTTTCTTCAAAAAAGAAAAGGTTCCTTTTCTTTCTTCTCTTTATCCCAGTTGGATCTTTTGAATTTCTCTGTAAGTGGACACAGTAACCTCTAAAAAGGGGAAAATAATTTCCTCTCAGATCACAGGATCCTTGTGGGTTCTTCCACTCAGCATATTCTATGGTTCTGAAAGACAATCAAATTAGCCAGACTTAATAAATAATTATTTTAAAAAATAACAGCTGTAAGGTGATTTGATTTTTCTTGCCCATCTTCTTCCAGTCAGGAATCTGCTGGAAAACCAAGGGATGTTAATAACTGAGCTGAAACCAGCAAATGTCTCATGTACCAAATAGCCAGAGGAAGTTGTTTATGAAATGAAAGAACATTTTCTGCAAGATTAAAATAGCCTTTGTTGACCCAGGAGATATTGTTGTCATTTCTGTCAGAGATGCTGCTAAGGCAATAATTGACATTCCTCCCTCTCCTGAGCCCTCTCCTGCCCCGGGGGCTGTGGCTGCCCTGGCAGCAGCTCCTGCTCCTGCAGAGCCTTTTCTGAGCTCATGTGGAAGTGCCTTCACCTGGAGAGCTCCTCCCTGCAACCAGGCACAGGAGTGCTGGGGGTTGTTGCCAAATCTCTCTATTGATTGGTTTTAGTTCATTAGGTGATGAATTCTTGCAGTGCCCTGGGAGTTCAGCCACCCCCTGTAGCCAGAATTCCCCTGGGATCTGAGCTATTCCCCTGGTTTCCTGAGTGCTGCCTCTTAGCCAGGTGTTAGTTTGTCTGCTGTGATGCTGGCAGCAGCTGTTAGAAAATCAGCCTGCTGCACCTTTCAAACACTGCCTGCTTTTGTTCCTTTAAAGCTTTGTCTTTTTTCTTTCCCCTTCAGCAACTTCCAACCCCGTGACACCGAAGCCGCCTCTGTTCAACACCTTGCTGTACTCCTTGGTGCCCATCATGGGCATTGCAGTCATCGTGCTCTTCTCCTTCTGGATGTACAGGCACCACAAGCTGGCCTATCCTCCCGTGCTTGTTCCCACCCAGGTGAGCCCCTGCTGCAGGATTTGGGGTTTTTTAAAGGGCCAAACCATTCCTGAAGGGGATCTGTCTCATGGCTGGTCTCTCTGCTCCCCTCCTGATTTCCAGGTCCTAACGCTTGCTCTCCCCTAAAGCAGAGAATTAAGCTTTACTTAAACAGCCTTATTAATTATTCTTTGGTGGATAGATGAGCAACTACTTCATGTTTTTATGCATTTCTTTGTTTGGGAGGAGAAGAACTGAATACACAGTGAGGGCATGGTGAGGCTGAGCTGTAGTGCTCAGCTGGAAACAAAAAAAAGAGTTCCCAGTTCATCTTGGCCATTTGAGGGGTTCAGAAAATTGCAGCTAAGAGAGAATGAGCTGTTTTTAAGGAAAACTAGAACTGGGATACAGGTGTAGGGAATGTTAAGAAAATCTTCATAGCTCAGCTCATGCATTGTGATTCCTGTCGTATTTTTCCTCTTGTTTATGTATTTTCTTGTTTTGTCCTGAAATATTTCAGTTTTAGGGGTGTTTGTGTTTTATGTCAAAAGGATGGGGTTGTGGGCTCCACACCTGAGTGTAACCTGGCCATTGTGCACCCACACAAACCTTCTGGGGCTCTGTGTGTGGAATTCCTGCTTTATCGTGAAATATTTCAGTTTTAGGGGTGTTTGTGTTTCATGTCAAAAGGATGGGGTTGTGGGCTCCACATCTGAGTGTGACCTGGCCATTGTACCCACACAAACCTTCTGGGGCTCTGTGTGTGGGATTCCTGGTTTATCATGAAACATTTCAATTCCTGGTTTATCATAAACCATGAGTTTTAGGGGTGTTTGTGTTTTATGTCAAAAGGATGAGGTTGTGGTCTCCACACCTGAATGGTACCTGGCCATTGCACCCAGACAAACCTGGGGCTCTGTGTGTGGGATTCCTGGTTTATCATGAAACATTTCAATTCCTGCTTTATCATGAAATATTTCAGTTTTAGGGGTGTTTGTGTTTCATGTCAAAAGGATGGGGTTGTGGGCTCCACATCTGAGTGTGAC
>JAWWLW010000300.1:2229505-2240185 GCA_035041385.1 Myiothlypis coronata | reverse complement strand
AAAAAATGGAGATATTCATGTTTGGAAGATAAATGGGATTTCTTTCTAATGGCTCCTGTCCCTCCATCCCTTGTCCCCAGTCCCTCTCCAGCTCTCCTGGAGCCCCTTCAGGCCCTGGAAGGGCTCCAAGGTCTCCCCAGACCCTTCTCTTCACCACAGTTTTCCAGGAATTCCTCACTCATCCCTCCAGAACCTGCATTATGTGCTTTTATTGGGCAGCTGACTTCAGAAGAAAAGGAAGAGCTCAGCAAATGCTGCAGACAATAATGGGAAAGCTGAGCCTCAGCCCTTACCTGCTCTCAGGGAGGCTCTTGGCTGCCATCAGCTCCTTTCCTGGCCTCCAGTGCAGCCACGGGCACAGATGTGGGTGCCCTGCACTAAGAACAATCTGCAATCTTGTGACCAACTCCAGTGCCCAGAGCAGCACCAGGAGGGCTCTGCTGTGGCTCTCAGGGTGGCTCTGAGCCCTGCAGGAGGAGCTGGGAGCACTGGAGCCAGCCCAGCCCAGAGCAGGTCACACATCTGGGCTGGCACAGTCTGGGGGCTTTTCATACTGACAAGCACAGGGACAGTTTAGGATGGTTAAAAAGTGTTATTTATCCTCTGTAAAAGTGTCAGTGTAGTTAATTGAGCTGTGTTCCAAAGCAGAATTAGGGAGGCAGCTTAAATTCAAAAAAGACCCTCCAAGAGAGCTGCAGCTCCTGTGTGGTGATGGAAGGAAGTTCAAGCAGAAAAACCAGGTTTCAATATGAGCAGATGTCAGGATTCACCAGGAAGCAAAAACAATCTCAAAAAGGAAAAAGGAGTTTCAAAGGGTTTCACCTACAGTTTTGTTTTATAAATGGAAAGGCTTGGAGAAAGTGAAATAGCAAAAGCTCAGCCCCATCTGAATGAACAGTCCATCCTCACAGAATTACTACAGAACTGCAGTTACCCACTCCCTGCCACAGCACAGGCTGCCAGAGCCTGCAAGGAGCCAGCCCCGGCTCAAGTTCAGTGAAATGCAGTTTCAGGCAAAGCTCAGCTAAATACCCTGGAAACCACGAGGGAGAGCTGCCCATGAATGACTGCAGGGAGGGAGGAGCTCCATCAACACCCAGATACACACCAGCAGCGAGTGCAGCGAGCGCAGCTCCTTGGTGTGCTGGAAGAGGTTCTGCAGCACGGCCTGCACGGTTTTATCCTCTGAGAGATGCTGCAAGAAACAACACAGGGATGTTTTAACCACCTCGTACTCACTTCTAATCATTTCACACTCACCTGGAAAAATAACAGGTCAATATATGCTTTAAAGAGCTCAGCTTAGACCTGACAATACAATTTTCATGTCCAACCTCAACTTCCTGGTCTTTCCTGTAACAATTTTACCTTCAGATTTCAGTAAGCAAAGATTCTCAATAATAATTTCATTTATTCCATATCACACTCAGCCAGTGAAAGGAAATGCCATTCTTAGGTAAAAGCTTTACACTTTTACTGGTAAAGGATATATGTATAAAGTAAACCAGCTTTACACTGCTCTCACTTTAGAATTTTTCTTAAAATCAACTATAAAATACTTTAAGTACCTGAACATTATTATTCCATTTTTGTGCAAAAGACTCATTGGGAAATTCAGCAGGAAGTGAAAGCTGTTTCTTAAATATCTTCATGTATTGTTTAAAATCAAAGGAATTCATCAAATATATCTGTCTGTGGGAGAACCTTGACTTCACTCTCTTCTCCAAGAGCTCCAGGATATCCTTGATTTAAAAAAAAAAAGGAAAAACAGTAATTAAGAAAGCAGATGAATTTGGTGTTTTCTTTGCTACAGCACAGACAAATCACTGAAGTGTGCTGAAAAAAAAGAATTATTGAATTTTCAGGCTTCAAATGTTGTAACAAGGCCTTTGCTGATGATTTTAATTGATGTGCCTTGCAGTGCCTCGTGATGCTGCACATCACACGGGATCATTTGTTGCCAGGAAACCCAGCAAAATGTCTCCATAGATTATGGAAATATTTCAGCTCCTTAAGGCTGAACCAAACCTTGCAGCCTATCAGGGCTCTGGACAAGCTGTGTGCTCACAGTGAGACAGGCAGGCCACGTGCTTTCTGTCAGCCTGAGAGAATGCAGATTAAAATCCCAAAAAATACTTAAAAGCCAAAAAAACCCCTCAGAAACAGCAGCTGTCACTCTGGAGACACTTCCTTAATTACACTCCAAACAGGGGACAGAAGGTTCTCAATAATGGGTGAGGAGCACACCAGACTCAGGACAAGGAAACATTGTAATTTATTAAATCAACAATTAACTTTTCTATTAACTTCCAGAAATTTGCCCAGCTAATCCCAGTCAAACCCAGATCAGGCTTTGATAAGAAATTTTATTTATTCTTCCTGTCACAATCCAACTATCTCCAGCACCAACAGGAGATTGTGAAGACAGGAGAAGTTTTGTGAAGACAGGAGAAGTTTTGTGAAGTTTCCATAGTGTTCCCCAGGAATTATTTCACACAACCTGCCCACAATTCAACATAATGCCATTGTAAAATCAGAGCAAACTGAACAGGGATCCTGAACTCTATTTCTAGCAAAAGTTCACTTTTGCTAGAAAAGAAGATCCTGAACTCATTTTCTTTTTTTTTTTTAAGAAACCACCCTACTGAAGTGGCTTCTTTAAAAAAAAAATAAATTAAACACAGTTACTACAACTCTGTCCTTGCCAACTGGCAACCAAGAAATTCAGGAGCCCCCCAAAAGGGTGAACCACATTCTAATATTGAATGTGTGTCCTTAGAAATGTTGGTTTGCTCCTTTAGCAGTGAGCCTGAAGGCTTTGGGTATCTTCAATTTGCTCTCAGCACAAATAAATTTTTTTTACATCCCCCTTCCCAATTCAGAAGTTAGAAAAATGGATAATTGAGCAAAGTCTCTTAGGAAATGAGAGTTCCAGAGAAGGAGAAGTCATTCCAACCAAGACAAAAGTCACTTTAAACCAGCCAAAAGCCTGGAATGAGGAAATGCCATTTCTCACCTGCCTGCAGGTGAGCCCAATAACTGTCACTGGGGTCTGTGCAGACTGGGAGATGTCAAACAGGTTGTAGAGCAGGGTCTGATTCTTGTGGTGGACAAACAAATCAAATTCATCCAGGACAAACAAAATTGGGCAGCTGCTGGTTCGGTCTCCTGAGAGAAATGTGGAGAGTTAGCAACTCCAGCACCAGGCTTCCATTGATACAACTTTCTTTATTAATGGGGTAAAAATGCACAGATTTCCTTTCAGCTTTTCACTAAGCCCTCCCTTCCTGTCCAACAGCAAAAAGGAAAATACATGGAAAAACTGGGAAGGTTTTGTAGTGAGTTTAGTCAGAGCTAACATCACATGCAAGCCTTAATTCACAGCAGGTGTATATATCATTATCAGGTGTATACACTATTTCAGTATAGCAATCAGTATTAACTATTCTTTACATTATTTTGTAACCATGACACATTTTTGGGCTAAGTTTCTTCATTCCACCTGTGAAGTAGAAGAAAAAACTCCATTTTCCACAGTCAAGTGACCCAGAGTTTCACCACAGGGATTTTTAGTGTTTACCTTTCCTCAGAGCTTCAAGGAGGAAGGCAAGGTTCTCAGCAAAGCTGCCCTAGACAGAGAATAAAGAAGTTTCAGAATAGATTTGCAGTGTCATTCTCAGAATTGTTTAATTACAGCAAATGCAATGGAGGCCATTCCCTGCCAAAACTCTGCTTTCAAAAATGTCCAGGGGTACTTGAAGCTGTATAATCAAACTCCTCAGGACAAGAGCAATGATGGATAACTCTGCATTCACCCACTTTTTCCCAGTCTGAAATCCCCAAACTGCCCCAGACAGGCAAAAATTAGTGATCAGGAGAAAGCCTGCAATCAGCTGAACCCACAGGCAGCTCCATCCTCCCTGAAATAGCTGCTGCATCCTCATTTTCCAGCCACACACATGGAAAAAGTGGCACTAACATGTTCCACTGAGAGGGAGCAGGGCTGCATTGGTAACTTTACTGAACAGATGGAAGCATCAAACACTTGTGACAAAATCACTGAATGGCTGTGCCCACCCTGGGCCAGCCACAGAATTCTCCCACCCTGCAGCACTCCAGTGTGAGATGAGAAATAATGAACTCAACACCACAAGCCCTGGCAAAGGGGCAGAAAAACCAATTTAACCTCTGGATGTGAGTTACAGATAATGAGGGAAATTTATTTTCAAGCCCTTTGGTCACTCTCTTTAGCACTGTCCTCAGTACTCATGTAAATCAGTTTATCTGTAGGAAAAGGGAAATAGCAGCAATATTTTAATAGAAATTCCATGGAAAATGAGAGCCCTAGGAAGTCTGGACAGACTTTCTTTTTGGATAGACCAAAAAAAGGTTGATAATATATTAAAGATCCTGCTTTTTGGTTCAATTCTTTGTTTTGAAATGTTAAAAACAGCATTTCCAACTTCCCCACACCTCTGAACAAAGTTTCTTTGGAACACTTAAGTTTGGAACACTTAATAATAAATACTTAAGGAATACTATAAATACTTAATATTTTGGAATAACATTGGAATACTTAAGTTTGGAATACTTAAGAGATACTATTAATAATAAACACTTAAGGAATACTAGAAATACTTTGGAAAAACTTTGGAATACTTAAGTTTGGAATACTATTAATAATTAATGCTTAAGGAATACTATAAATACCTAATACTTTGGAATAACTTTGGAATACTTAAGAAATACTAGTAATAATTAATGCTTAAGGAATACTAGAAATACTTAGTACTTTGGAATACTGAAGTTTGTTTTTCTGGGGCTTGTTAAGACAGATTTCCCTTTTCCCTCCTGTAAGGCACAAGTTGGTGGTTTTGACATAATAATAATAATAATAATAATGCTGCCTCAGGAGTGCTCCCTCAGCAAAGGGAGCCCAGCAGGTCCTGCAAGCTCCATCCCACAGAGCCCCAGTGTCCCAGGAAAGGCCTTGGGAGGGTCAGTGGAGTCACTCACAAAAACTTTGTCCCCAACCACATTTTCCAGCTGCAGCTGCCTGGTGATCTCCTTCAGGGCCACTTTATCATTTGTCTGCAGGAGCCCTGGAAGAAAAGGATTCCTCATGAAGAACTGGCAGCTGCCCTTCACTCCCACTAGAACCTCATCAGCAGCTCCTCTCCCCTGCCAGCCTTGCAGAGCTTTTTGCCTTGTTAAAAACCAGGCTGGGCAGGAGTTTCTGTACCTGACAAGTGATTAATTCTGTCACTAAGAGCACAGAAGTTCCCTCCTTATAAAGAAATACACAGAGAGGCACTTTGGGGCTCACAAACATGTCCATGATTTAGGCTGGACTAAATTGCTGAAAGCAAGAATTTAACTCAGAACATACAAAATACAGAACTGAATATAACAGAACCCTGATCAATGATGTTTTACTTGCCATTCAGATGGACTTCCAAGAGGTTCTCTCTCACTTGTTCCGTTTCCCTGAGGTCTTTTAAGACATGATTTAATAACTAGGAAAGAAAAAATACAGAATTTCTGTGAGAAGATTCATTTTTTATCAGCAAGGAAGGTGCAATTACAGATATTCTAGTATAAGAAACAGTGTGTAAGGTTTCATCAGGGAACACGTTTGAGTAATTTCCAGAATAAAACACTAAAATGACAACCTTGCATTCACCAGCCATGACTGTGGCATTACATTTGCTCATTCTGCTGAACTGGGAGGGAAAGGAAAATAACTCTGTTATTTCAGTCACTTATTTTTTGGAGTAATATCTGGGGCTTTTGCCTTAATCAAAAAGCTTTATGAATTTGAGATGTGAGAGAATTTGACTCTTGAGTTGCTGCCATATTCAGCTTCATGGCTTCTTTGGCTGCTGTAGTAAGAAACTCTCTGCTTTAAATCTAAAAAGAAACTCTGCTTATTCTTTTCTTCTGGAAGAAAAAATTAAAGCTGCACATGATTACAACAACTGCTGCTTATAAAACTCCCAAATTTGCTGTCCATCAAGAACTTGTTACTAGTAAAAACTTGTATTAAAATATCTGTAAGTAGTGGAAATGTTAAATTTAAAAATTAAAAAGTTACTATTTGCTTTGGCTTCTTCAGAGGAGGATTTGTAGCTCCCACCTATGTGCAAGTATAAATATATATATAAATATACACACACATGATTTTCTTTACTCCAGCATCTTTCACTTGATATATAAAAAGGAAGTAATTCATTCTGCACAGGTGATTTTGCTAACTTATATTCTGTCTGAAAGGACCACACATTTTCATCACATATTTTAATGCAAACAATAAAGACTTAAGTGTTTGATTAAGTTGAAGTATTCAACACTTAGGTTAGAGGTCATCCCTTCACGTGCCTCAGCTAAGGGGAATTCCCTTAAAATACAAAACCTACACTTATAACCCATAACCACCAAAAAATATTCTGCTCCATGGCAGGTAACAATATTCCTGACCATTCCCTGCATACACACAGCTGTGGAGAAACCCACTCCTCAGACTACTCCTATTAGAGCTTTTGGATGCCTTTTTGTCATGTTTTACAGTGAGGCCCCAAAACCAGATTAATTAAAGAGTAATCAGAACACGGCTTTAATTGCAAAGACAAGTGTTAGCAGCAGATTTCCCCATTCTGTTCCTGAAGAGAATTTCCACAGAAAGCCCTGGAATGTTTTGAATTTCTATCAGCAATTCTCTGTGTGAAAGCAGCAGAGCTGCAGAGGCTCCCAGGAGTGCAGGGAGGCTCCAGGAGCTGCTCCTACCGCGGTTTTCCCGGAGCCCCGGGGGCCGATGACCAGGGCGGAATTGCTCTCCCCGTGCACCGTGGTTCTCTTCAGCAGCTCCAGCAAGTGTCTGTGCTCAAAACAGAAACAGGCTGAAACCCTCCAAGCTGTTACATCCCCCAAACCCAGGGAAATTCAAAGAATAAAACTCGATCCAGTTCAGCTTGCTCTGAGAGCCAACGCTCAGGGCATGCAAAATGTAATACAATAAAGTACAAAGGGCTCAGTGATCACAGCTCTTAAAATACTTTAAAATATTAAAGCATGCTGAGGTTGAGAGTATCACTAATTCATAAAGTTCTGCAATTCTCTGCTGTGAAAGGACAGACCTCAATAATTATTTCTTTCTTTAAGAAATAGATTGCTTTCTGTGCTACCACTGCTCCTCCCCAGCTGTGAATTACCTGCAGACAGACTCATCACCTCAGACCACATTTACAGTGCTTACAGCAGCCAATGACACCTGCAATTCCCAATATCCCACATCAATAATTTGCTTTTGGAATATGGGACACTGACACCCTGCTGTTGCTTCTGAAGGGGTGAGGGAGTCACCCTGCACGTGTGGGTTTGGTCCCCAGCCAAGAGCCCTGGCACATCCTGGGCAGGGAAAGTCAGAGCTGGGGAGCTCACTGTGTTTTCCCTGCAGGATAATTCACTACCAGGGGCACACTGAGCAGGACACAGCCTGGAAATTGCTTTTCAGAATTCCAGTATAAATGGGGGAGGCTTGTTTTGTAAAACTGACATAACAGAAATACATTTCCTCATAATAGCAATAAAATGTGAGGAAATGTGAGCTCACCTATGTGAGCTGCTCTGTTTTAATAATTGGTTTTGTCCCTCTTGTAATGAAAATTTGTGCTCACATCAGGTGATTCCACTTACATAAAGTCAGCCTTAGAAAAATTAAATGCTTTAAACAAGTTCTTTAAACACATGTTTGCTATCTGCAGAATTTGACCCGCATCTGTAAAATGATCAGTACTGGGACAGGGTCATTGTCCCACTAAATCTGTTCTTCCTAGCCCTAAATTCCCACTCTTGATGGCTCCAGAAGTAGGTTTAAATAAGGGTTTCTGCTTCAACAAACACAATGTTGGCACAGAAATGTTAAGATTTACTTCTAACACAGTTCACCAACAAACAGGAGAAAATCTGAAGTCAAAATGAAGTATCACAGCAAGAGAATTTAACTTTTTGCTTTGCCAGGTCATTACAGAGAGTCTTAGGACACACAGTGAGAGTATCAAAAAGAAAAGTGCTTCATGAATGGGAGATGACAAGAAATCCAAAACTCAGAGCCTGACAAAACCAGAAGGGAACAGTTGTATAAAAACTGTCAAAATCTGAGGTAAATAATTGTTAGAAGTACTGGGCTGCAAGTCATTTAAACATGCATAGTTTAGTAAAACAGAGGCAGAAAATTCTGACTTCAGCAGACTGTTTCACTACAGCAGTTAAATGAGAAATCCCTGAATCCTGGAGCTGCTCACTCACCTGTACTGCTGCTCCATCCCAAACAGTTTTCCAGCAGCACAGTGCTGACAGAACCTTTCTCGTAAGATTTTCTGCACCTACGGATGAAACACAGCACAGGAAAAATGTTTGGGGCTGCAAACATCAGAATTTACCAATAATGTAACTACAGCAATAGAATAACAGTAAATTAGGCATTTTTGTGGTGTTGAAAATATTCTATAATACATAATTTTTTACTGTTATCAAGGATAGAAGGGTCTTGAAAGTAAGAATAAAGTTGCAGGAGGCAGAATATTGTATAAATACATATAAAGGATAAAAAGCAATTAAAATACATAGGAAATCACTGATCCAGGAATAATTCTTTGCAAAATGCATTGCAATTTTTAGCCAGCAACTTTGGGAAAATAGGAGAATAAAGGCTTAAAAAAAACCAAACAAACTAAAAGCTGATTTGGCAGCTGCTGTCCTGCTGCCAAAATGTCACCTGGGTTCTGATTCACCCTACAAACTAGAAGATAAAAAAACGAAATGGATAAAAATAGATTCATGCAAATCTGTGGCCACAAACAGTTGCAAAAGCACAAGACCATCCTTTAAGGTTTTTACTACATTATTACTGCAACACCTGAAGCAAGCAACAGGTGGGAAGATGAAAGAAGCACAGATACAAAAGCCATTTGGTGCCCTAACAATTGTATCCAGGATCTGTACAAGTTTTTCTAACTGTTCAAGGAAAAAAAAATGCAATGACATGAATGAAGAGGGTAGAAAAGTTCCATAAGTTGAAAAGAAAATAATGAATAAAGATGTAACTGACCTGGGAAATGCACTCAGCACTTTCTGCACTGCTCTCCTTCAACTTTCGCTTGCTCATTGCAGAAGGTTTCATCTTTGGAGAAAATAAACATTTTATTAAATAGGATAGCTTTCCAAACAATCCCAGTCAGGAACTGTGCTTAGATGTTGGTCACTTTTAAGGACTGTAACAAACATCTGTTCTTAACCAATAAAGCTGCAGCAGTCTATCTTCCTAGTGAAAAAGAGCCAAAACACTGAAATAATTTAAAATTTATTCCTGATAACATTAACATTTACACACTTCTCCTAAACAGCACTGGCTTTTGGATGCTTTAGAGAGTTTAAAATTATGTCCTTTTGTTTCTGCAGCTGGAACAAGCTACAAGCACATGATTAAGACACAATTAAGTTTTTACAGGAATAACTGGCCATCCTTGTTTATAATGTGCAGCTTATAACAATAACCACAGCATCTCTCTGGACAAGCTGGCCCTGAAGGGGACTTGAAGGGGTCCTAAGGGGACTGGGGGTCCCTAAAGAGATTTGGGTAGATCCAGAGGGGGTTTTAGGGGAAACCTTTAAGGATTGGGGAATCTTGGGGGTGATCATGATTGAGAAGTTTGAGTGGGTTCTGAGGGGGATTCAGGAGGGCCTGGGGGAGGCTCTAAGGGGGATTTGGGGAAGAATCAAAGGGCCTGAGGGAGACTTAGGAGTGGTCCTGGGAAGGGTTTGGGGACGGTCCTGAGGGATTTGGGGTGAGGAATTTATGGGGGCTAGAAGGGTCTGGGAATGCTCTGAAAAGGAACGGGGGTCGGGGGGAAGTGTCCATTTGGGGAAGGGCTGTGGGAATGGGGAAGGTGGGGGGTTGATTTTTCGGGGCTGGGAGAGTCTGTGACGACCCCGACGAGGGAATGGAGCGGCCACAAAGAGCTTGGGAGGGTCCATGAGGGGCTGTGGGGACGCTGAGGGCGGGTTTTGGGAGGACCTTGAGAGGGCCCAGGAGGAGATGGGGGGACCCTACAGGGCTTGGAGGGTCCTGGGGTCACCTATCCGGCCCCCCACCTCCCCTCACGCCGCTTCCCGTCTCTTTTCCGTCGCCTGAGGGCGGCCACCGCCGCTCGCACGCTCCCCTCAGCTCACCCCCGCACGGCACCCGAGACCCCTCCCCAGCAGCCATTCATCCCCTCAGAAACCGATCCCCCGTTACCCTCCTCACAGGCTGCATCCGCGGCTCCCTCAGAGACGCCGGAGCCCGAGCAGATGAAGGGCGGGCGGGAGGGCGCATCCTCCGCAGCTGGGCACGTCCCTCCCGGCAGAGGCGGCAGGCTGAGGCGGACACGGGCTCTCCTTTTGCCCGCCCCCTTCACCTGCCAGCGCTGCCCTCACGCCGCCTTCCCGCCCTCTCGTCCCTCACCTCAGGGCGGGACCCGCCCCGCGCGCCCGCCCGCTCCCACCGGCCCCCGCGCGCGCCGCCCCCACACGTCACCGCGCTCCCCGCTCCCCTCCCCTTCCCTCCCTTCCCCTTCCCTCCCCTCCCCTTCCGTCACTTCCTCCCTGTCCATTCCCCCCCTTCTTCCTCCCCCTCATCCACTT
>JAWWLW010000300.1:2106595-2117488 GCA_035041385.1 Myiothlypis coronata | reverse complement strand
ATGGGATTCTCCAGGATCCCTGCTCCAGCAGAACCACCCCTGGCACTGCAGGAGAGCTCCAGCCACAATTCCAATGGGATTCTCCAGGATCCCTGCTCCAGCAGAACCACCCCTGGCACTGCAGGAGCTCTGCAGCCACAATTCCAATGGGATTCTCCAGGATCCCTGCTCCAGCAGAACCACCCCTGGCACTGCAGGAGAGCTCCAGCCACAATTCCAATGGCACTGCCACCAACACCCTGACCCACAGGGTGTCAGTCTGTGTTCTGACTCTGTCAGTGTTGTTTTAGTTCACTGCATTGTTTATCTTATCCTTTTATTTTCTGTTATTTCCTGCTCCCATATTTTTTGCCTGAGAGCCCCTTAATTTAAAATTTATAGCAATTCGGAGTAGGGGGATTAATTTTCTCCATTTCAAGGGAGGCTCCTGCCTTCCTGAGCAGACTCCTGGCTTTCCAAACTGAGACAGGAGGTGAGTCCACGCTGGCAGGAGCCACAATTTGTTGTGATTGTGCCCAGATTTGGGAGCTGCTCCAGTGCCATCACTGAGAATTAATTCCTCATCTCGGGCAGAACAGCCAAACTGCCACTGGTTTGTGACAACATTTTGTTTTTTAATATTTTATTAACAGCCAATGTTTTCTCCCTTCAGAGCTGAAATGTTATCTCCTTTTACTCCATTCCTTTTTTCCTCTGTGGATGGCAAAGAAGCAGGTAAATAAATAAAATCCCCTCCTCACCCCCAACCAGGATTACTTACAGTTCCCTCTGCCAAGGCCGAGATCACGTTGCCCAGAGCAGACAAAGATTTGTTGATATTTTTAGCTTCATCCAGAACTGCCCCCTCTGCTCCAGTTTTGCTGACCTGCAAAGAGAGCAGGACAGAGTCAGGTTCTGCTCCAGCTCAAAGCTCCAGCCCTGCAAAGCTGGGCCTAAAGATGCTCCTGGAGGAGCAAAACCCGGCCTAGCTCAGCGTGGGCCGGGAGAATTTTACATCAACTTTGTACATCCCATTTTTATATCAATTTTATAACTTTTTTAGTAGTGCGAGCCTGGAATAATTCAGCAATAATACAGCAAGCTGTAATTTTATTTTAATTCAGGGAGAATTTTATTCAGGGAGAAGTCTGTGCTCACCTGAGCACATTAAAGATGCTCCTGGAGGAGCAAAACCCGGCCTAGCTCAGCGTGGGCCGGGAGAATTTTACACCAACTTTTTACATCCCATTTTTATATCAATTTTACAACTTTTTTGGTAGTGCGAGCCTGGAATAATTCCACTTTTCTCCCACTGCAAGAGCAAGTTGTAATTTTATTTTTATTCAGGGAGAATTTTATTCAGGCAGAAGTTTTTTCTCACCTGAGGACATTTGGGAATGATTCCCAAGGCCAAGCTGTCCTTACAGACAGGGAGCACCACCCCAAAATGAGCATCTTGCCTTTCTATGCTTGCATGGAGCAAAAAATATCAAAATTCACAGATTTTCTTCATGGCCACTGCTTGATTTTGCAGACCAAAAACGAGATGTGGTGGAAAACAACCCAATTTTCACAGCAAGACAAATGTGTTGTGTTCTGCACTGCTGAATTTTATTTTACACAGTCCCAACTTGCTGGCATTTTTCATTTCTGCTACTACACAAATTTTTAAAAAATGGACTATCTAAAGTATCCAAATACAGGATCAATTCATGTCTTTTTCTCTACATTAAAACTATCTCTACTTTCAGCTAAAAATGCCCCATGACATGAAGGAAAAGCAGCTGTGTCTTTTAAGAAGACAACCCACCCAAGAAATCCATATTTCAGGTTTTCTGTACCAAAACAAACCACAAAAGTTGATTTTTTTTCTGAGAAGAGGAGTGTCTGTCCAGGCCTTTATTTTGTAAACATCATAAAGAGCTTTTAATTTAACAAACCTATGCAATCATAGAAATTAAAATGATTAATTACTGTGATGAATCACTTCTGCATTGTGCCCATGGGTTATCAATAATGTGTCCCAATGAGCAACACAAAATCCCAATAAAGCTGATTTTAAACACCCCAGAAGACCCCAGATTGAGAACTGGGAAACATTTTTACATTGCAGCACTCTTCCAAACCATTCCTCTTCTGGAAAATAGATAAAAGTCATTTTCTGGGGTTTATTTTTCTACATTGGAAAGAAGAAAAATTCACCACAATCGAGATTCAGGGAGCTTTGAGTAGACCTGAAAACTGCATTAACTGCTGGTATTTCATTAATTTAATTTGTGAAATAATTACAAAAAAACCCTGGAAACAGGACATGACAATATAAGGCAGTTAAAATATGTCTAATTTGATAAATTATATTTAAATTTTATACACATATTTAAATATATATCTTTTACATAAATATATTTAACTTATATTTAAATTATTTCTCTATTAAATAGATATAAATTTTATATTATTATATATAAATTATATTAAAATTTCATTCTTTTTTTCAGCTACACAGATGTAAATGTAAATGTAAAAATACACTGGTTCAACTCACTCCATTATAAATTCAGATTTTGAGAGGGTTGTCTTTCATGCCAATGATTCTAATCTGCTCCTTTTCTCCATCCCATATTAAAAAACAAAAATTAAAATATCCTTTTCAATGATAACCTAAGGTGAGAGCTCAGTGAGACACCAAATTCTGATCTGCTCCTTTTCTCCATCCCATATTAAAAAATAAAAATTCAAATATCCTTTTCAATGATAACCTAAGGTGAGAGCTCAGTGAGACACCCTCCCATCCTCAGGAAAAATGATGATTTTACCTTCTCACTGCCAGCCAAGTCCACCAGGTAGAGCTTCCCACTGAGCTTCTTCTCCGTCTCCACGTTCTCCTGTTTGATGTTGATGAGGAAGATGCTGTGGCTCCTCGAGCTGTGCTCGTTCATGTCTGAAACCACAGGGCACAGCTTCTGCTAAAAATGCCTTTCACACCTGGCAGGGGCTTCCACCCCACCTGAATTCCCAAATCCCAGAGGAGCTGGGCAGGTCCTGGTGTAACTCAGGATTCAGAGGATTCCCAGAATGACCAGGTTGGAAGATTTGAGATCAGTGAGTCCAACCCAGCCCAAACACCTCAGCTCAACCCTGGCATCCAGGCTTTGTCAAACACACCCAGGGATGGGGACTCCACCACCTCCACGGGCAGAACATTCCAGAACTTTATCACTTTTTCCTGATATCCAGCCTGTATTTCCCTTGAGGCTGTGTGCTCTGGTTGTGTCAGTTCTGCAGACAGAGCCCAGCCCCAGCTGAGCACAGGCACCTTTCAGGAGCTGCAGAGTGATGGGGGCAGCCCTGAGTCTCCTTTTCTCCAGCCTGAGCACCCCCAGCTCCCTCAGGGGTTCCTCTCAGGGTTTGTGTTCCCAGCCCCTCTCCAGCCTCGCTGTCCCCTCTGGATGCACTCGAGCATCCCAAGGTCCTTCCCAAACTGAGGGGCCAGAACTGGACACAGTATTCTCAGATTCAGAATTTCAGATTCTGAAATTCTGATTTTAATCTTCTTTTTTTTTCTTGGTGTTGTTGGAGCTTGTTCGTTGAGCAAACGTTCTTGTAAGAAATTAAAATCGTGTTCTGCTTTCGTTCCCTAATATTTAATATTGATCTTGGAAATTATTAATACTCTCACCTAAACCTAAATCCACCTGAAAATTGTGTGAGCAACTGGATTTATTTCATTGTTCAAGGAGTGGCAGCTCAGGAGCATCCCTGGGTGAGCTGGGAGTGCAGGGTTAGCAGGAGTGGCTGTGCTGGACATGGCCAACAACCAACATCCCAAAGCAAGTGATGAAAAACCCCTTAAATATAAAGTTTTTCCCTCCTGGGTGATGATTTTTCAGTTATTTTTACCAAAAACATATAGTAGAGTAGGTACTCCTCTGTTTGTAATCTACTCCTGGTGGGAATTAAATAATAATTAAATAAAGCCTCACCCTGACCTAAATGGCTACAGTGAACTCAACCTACTTGGCATTTTCCATACAAAATGCATCCAACAGTGACTTTTCAAATGGGAATTTTAAGGAAAACACAAGATTTTAATTTTAGAAAAGAAACAAACTAGAAAATGGATGTATTTTAAGCTGCTGCTTTATTATTTCACAAAGTCAGGTTTGATGGTGTGGGGGGTTTTTTAAGAGGTAAAACGTTCATGTAAAGTGAAATTTTCGTGTAATAAAAAATGTTAATTCAAATTTTACTCTAGAACATAAAAAACGTGTTGTTTAGGGTGTTGTGTGACGTGGCTGAGCCAAGCAAGCCTTTTCTCCTTCATGGCTGGTGAAAAACTCATTTTCTTTGGGGTTTAAAGGTTTGTCTCATTCTCTCCCTTCCCCTCTCCTGGATTCCAAGGCCTGGAATTCTGGAATTCCACAGAAGCTCTTCCTGCCATCCCTGCTGTCCCAGGAGTCAGGAGAGGTGACACAAAAGCCCCAACATTGGAGAATTTGAGAGCAGGAGAGCCCCGTTCCTGTTTTCCTGAGGTTTTTTGGCACTCAGTGTCAGGGATTGAGTGCAGGAATTGCTGAGTGGGGTTTGCCTGTGCTTGCCTTGCAGGGGAAATGTCATCTCTGAACACTACTCTGAACAACCATCAGCTCAGCCATCTCCAGTCACTGCTCAACAACAATCAGATGTTTCCTCCAAATCAGCAGCAGCAGCAGCAGCAGCAGCAGCAGCAGCAGCAGCACCTTCTCCAGGGCTACCAGAACGTGCAGGGCTTTCAGGGCCAGCCCCAAATTCCTGGCCCAGCCAACAACCCAAACCCCATGGCGTGTCTGTTCCAGAATTTCCAGGTAGAAAACAAAAGTAAATCAATATTCGAGCAAGCGTGCAGCTCTCAGGAGGTAAAATTCATCCTCCAGAGTTTGGGTTTCTGTGCTGATTAAGATATCATTTATATAATTACATGAATGTAAATACATTTATTGCATACAATATATTCTTTCAGTAGCTGATGGATTTTGCAAATCAGGAACATTTGTTGTTGAAATTTTTTCCCTTTCTCCTTAGGAATTGGGTTTAGTTGCTTTGGAAAGAGTTGTGCTGCATGTATTGAAGAGAAGTTCCTCTAAATGCTGACAATCACTACAGAATTTTAACAAAACTCTTTTCCATCCCATAAAAATGATCCTCTCTTGTAGGAATTCTGGTGGCTTTAGCCCAGTAATTCTTTGTGTCACATTTCCAGTTACATAAATAGTCACTGTAAGTAGTTAAAGGGCTTTTGGAATATTTTCCCTGTGGTTTTTGCAGGTTATTTTGGAGTGCTCTTGTTGACATTGTGTTCCCTGCCTGTGGATATAACAAGGAGTAGGAAAACTCAGGTGGTTGAATCTGGAGGTGCCAGTTTGCTGTGGCTTAGTGTTGGTTTTCTTAGTTTTATTTCTTAAAATCTTTCAAAAGATTTTATTCTATTGTTACTCTCAATAAATAATAAAACACAAAAAATATAAAGCTCAACACTATTCTATTAAAAACCAACTTATTTCTTAGTTACAATACTTTATAAATATTTTTTATCTTACTGATTTTTACTACACAATATTACTATTATTTCTAACACTAATCATGTTCTTTTCCCACATAATCTTACTACAATACATCTTTCACAATTCTAATTCTCTAAAATATTGAATATTTTTACAAAACCATTTATTAAAACTTATTTCTAATTCAATCTTTCTCCCAGCAATATCATCTCTATTTCACAGATAATCATCTTCTTATGTCAACACACCTTATCTTAGTATTTACATACAAATATACACAACTATATAAACTTTCTATCAAATTTTAAAAATGCTTTAAATCCATTTCTCACAGCTTAGAGTGCAGGGATATTGGGGACTGGAGATCCCATGGGAAAGGCACACAGCAAAGGGGAAAATAGGATTGTGGAGCAATTCCAAAGGCACAGGGGTGGAATTCTGGAATTCCCTGAGGAACACACAGGGACAGAGGCAATGCTGGGGTCTGGGAAGGAAAGAAGAGGAACTGAGAGCAGAACTCAGAGCTTGTGGGTTGAGGTCTCTCCTCTCTGGAGATGCACAGAGCCCACCTGGCTGTGCTCCTGCAGGAGGCTGGACTGGATCAGCTCAGCTGGAGAGGAGAAGGTTCAGGGGGGCCTCAGAGCATCCTCCCGTGGCTGGAGAGGGACTGCAGGGACAGGACAAGGAGGGGTGGGTTCAGACTGCCAGAGGGGAGATTTAGGTGGAATACTGGGAAGGAATTCCTGGCTGGGAGGGTGGGCAGGCCCTGGCACAAAGTGCCCAGAGCAGCTGGGGCTGCCCCTGGATCCCTGGAAATGTCCAAGGCCAGGGCTTGGAGCAGCCTGGGACAGTGGGAGGTGTCCCTGCCTGTGGTAGGGGGTGGCACTGGGTGGGTTTGAAGTCCCTTCCCACCCAAACCATCCTGTGTCAGGAATTCTGACCCTGGTGTTTAGGACTTGAGAGAAAACAGGAGCCTGCTGACACAAAGCTTGAGACAGTGGCTTTGTTTTCCTCTAAATCAGGCCCTTAATTCTCTCTCTACCTTGTTCAGTTTGTACCTGGTGTATAACAAAAGGAAATGTGCTGTAGTGAATAAGCACAGAGTTTATCTGCTGAAATCCAGCTGGAGTTCCAACATCATTCCCATCCTGTCTCTCCTTTCCCCAGGTGAGGATGCAGGAAGACGCCGCCGTCCTCAACAAAAGGATGATCACCCAGATGGGCATGGCGCCGGTTCCCGAGAGCTCCACCGCTCTCCTTCCTCCCTTCCAGGAGCCGCCCTGCGAGCTGCAGCAGAGACCCGACCCCTCCCTGGGCCAGCAGGCCAAGGACGCCGCCACCAACGCCGCGGGCGACGCCTCGGTGGACGCCATCTACAAGGCGGTGGTGGACGCGGCCAGCAAGGGCGTGCCGGTGGTGATCACCACGGCCGGCTCCAGCTCCGCGCAGCCGAGCCCCATCCCCGCCCTGAGTGCCATGAGTGCCTTCACAGCCTCCATCGGGGACCCCCTGAACCTGGCCGGGGCCCTGCACGGCCGCGGCGCCGAGCACGAGGGGCGCGCCCGGGGCGGCCGCGGCGCGCGGGGCCCCAAGGGCGCGGCGGAGCACGGCAAGGGCCCCGGCGAGGGCGACGGCTACGAGTATTACAAAGCGGCCGCCTGTAACACGCCCAAAAAGCAGTGGGAAGGGGAGCAGAGCCCCGCGGCGGAGGTGGGCAGGTGGAAATGCGAGGAGTTCCTGGAGCACTCGGCCCACGTCCACGGCAGCCCGTGCCACGAGAGGCCCAACAACGCCTCGGCGCTGCTGCAGGGGGAGCAGCACCAGGCCCTGCTGGCGCAGCGGAACTGTCAGAGCGAGAAGGCGCTGGAGGAGAATTTCAGGTATAACAATTACAAAAGAACTATGATGAGCTTCAAGGAAAGACTGGAGAACACTGTGGAACGATGTGCACACATCAACGGGAACCGCCCGCAACCCAACAGGGCCTTCGGGGAGTTGCTCAACGCTTCCAAACAAGACCTGATCCTGGAAGAGCAATCTCCCAGTTCCTCCAATAGCTTGGAGAGTTCCTTAGTGAAAGACTACATCCATTACAATGGAGATTTTAATGCCAAAAGCATTAACGGGTGCGTGCCCAGCCCCTCGGATGCTAAGAGCATCAGCAGCGAGGAGGAGCTGCGGAACCCCGAGTCGCCCTCGTCCCACGAGCTCATCCACTACAGGCCCAGGACGTTTAACGTGGGCGACTTGGTCTGGGGCCAGATCAAAGGACTCACTTCCTGGCCTGGCAAACTTGGCAGAGAAGAAGAGGTTCACAATTCATGCCAACAGAACGCTGAGGAGGGGAAGGTATATTTATGTCTCTATGCACATCTCTCTTTCTCCCCACACCGGCACACAAATCAAAATTTTGTCTTTATTTTGTCTCTTCTTTTAATGGCTTTTTTTTCCTAGCTGTAGCTTGCAGAGCTGAATTTCCCCTTCGTTTCCTGCCAGGGCCACGAGACAGGTTAGGTTTGGGCTTTGCTAAATGGTTTGTTGGTGTTAACAAGAAGTGGGTCTCACTTATGTGGTGTGTTCAGACAAATTCCTGGCTGTGTCCAAAGCATCTGATATGGAAATACCTGAAAGTGCTGAAAGTGCAAAAAGGAGAAGTGGCCTCATCAGATTGAGGAATCCTTAATGAGTGAAATCTTGCTGAATGACACACACTTGTCACAGGAAATGCACACACATTTCCAGCTCTAAAGGAGGTTTTGATCATCATTTAGTAGTAAGGAAAGTGTTCCAATTTGGTCTTTCATACTAAAATTCTTCTTTTGTGTTAACAAATTGTGTGCTTGTTGGGGAATATACAGGAAATGCAGTTATCAAGGAGTTATTGGTAATTTTATTATGAAAAATTCTCCCAAATCTGGTCTCCACTGCTCGTGTAACATTTTATCTTTGTCGTTCTTACAAAATGCTGCACATCTTCCACCTATAAATATTAAAAGTTTTTAAAATGCATGAGCAGAAAGTGGAGATTTAAGGAAGTAGGGGTTTGTCAGTGACACAAAGAAATCAAAACACTCAAAACTGAGGAGAGTGGGTTACACCAAAGTGTTCTTTCCCCCAAGTTCAGCCAGGAGCAGATACCCAGAGGAAAGAAGGGACAGGAGCCCATCCCATCCCACCCCTGCCATGGCAGGGACACCTCCCCCTGTCCCAGGCTGCTCCCAGCCCTGTCCAGCCTGGCCCTGGGCACTGCAGGGATCCAGGGGCAGCCCCAGCTGCTCTGGGAATTCCATCCCAGCCCCTCCCTCTGGAGCTGTGAATCCTGGATGCTGCTCCATGGTGGTTTCACCCCCAGAGCAGGAGAGCTTCAGACTCCCTTGGCAGGTGAGAGTGCTGAATGTTCCAGAGCTTTCCATGGATTGATCCACCCCAGCCCAAAGCAGGAGAGTGTTTCAGAGCTCACCCCTCAGGAAGCTCAGAGCCCTGAGGTACAATCAGGTTTGGAACTGGAGGATCACAACCTTTTAGGGATGAAACAAAACTGGAAGAATTCTATGTTCAATAGCCCTGTCTGAGTCAGGAGCACAGGAACAACATTCCCAGTGTGCTTTTATGGATGAACAGAATCCGTGTGTCCAAATCTCTGTCAATGTTTAATAGAATTGAAAGGTTTGCTTGTGTAAAGAGGGAATTTTCTTACCTGCATTCCTGAGCAATTTCATGTTTCCTGCCTCATCTGTGGCTGCCAGAATGAGCTGTTGGTTCTGTGCAAAGCTCTGCTGTGCTGGGGTTTCTGTGCTCTGTGTGGGAATTGTGGGGTGTTCAATCCCATTTTATTGGGTACTGAACACAAAACCAGGGAAGCAGATCCTTGGAGTGCTCACAGCAAGGTGGAGGCCAGTCCAAGTTCTCCATGAGGAATTCCCACATCATGGATCACCTCTGGCATCACATCGCCTTGAATTAATCATTTTAAATTTAAATGTGGAAGAAATGTGTTTAATTCCTTCATCAGGTGTGGGGTGAACAGCCATCCCAAAGGGCAGGAGCTGAGGGTGGAAGGTGGGATACACAGGGAAAAACCCACACCAGACCAGAAGGAATCACCTGGAAAACCACAAGGAAACATCCTTGGAAACCACAAAGAAACACCCTTGGAAACCACAAAGAAACACCCTTGGAAACCACAAAGAAACACCCTTGGAAACCACAAAGAAGCACCCTTGGAAACCACAAAGAAACACCTTTGGAAACCACAAAGAAACACCTTTGGAAACCAAATGTTCCTCTGGAGTTCTGCACCAGCCCATGGTGGGAGTGACCTGCAGCACTTGGGAAAATTCCTTTTTCTCTGGAGCTTCCTGAAAACACCTTTAAAGTCTTTGTGTAACCAAATGTGACCCTCCTGTGTTACATTAATTTGCTGTTGGGATTTGTACATTCTCTGCTCTTTAGATTGTTTATTACTTATTTTTGTTTCCATTTAAAAGACTTTGGGCATTCAGGTATTTAATGGGATAATGGATCTGTTTGAAGGCTCCAGACAAGAAAAGCAGGAATTTTGCACTTCCTTTCCTTGGTTTTTGGCTGCTGGAAATTAATTTGCTGTTGGGATTTGTACATTCTCTGCTCTTTAGATTGTTTATTACTTGATTTTTTTTTCCATTTAAAAGACTTTGGGCATTCAGGTGTTTAATGGGGTAATGGATCTGTTTGGAGGATCCAGACAAGAAAAGCAGGAATTTTGCATTTTCTTTCCTTGGAAATTAGAGGAGCCCAAGGAAAAGCAGCAGAAATTCTGGGAAGAAAAGGAGCAAGCCTGAGTCTACTCCCAAACCAGAGGAGTTGTAGCTCATTAAGCAATTAATTTGATTATTACCCACCTTGGTTATTATTCATCACCTAAACAGGACCAGAGCAATCAAAGGTTTTGTGGGAGCTTTTCATGAATTTTACCAGGGCAAATCCTGCTCAGTGTGATTTTCCAGGGGTTAAACTGGGCTGGTTAAACTGGGCTGGTTAAACTGAGCTGATTAAACTGGGCTGGCTAAACTGAGCTGGTTAAACTGGGCTGGTTAAACTGGGCTGATTAAACTGGGCTGGTTAAACTGGGCTGGTTAAACTGAGCTGGTTAAACTGGGCTGGTTAAACTGGGCTGATTAAACTGGGCTGGTTAAACTGGGCTGGCTAAACTGAGCTGGTTAAACTGGGCTGGTTAAACTGGGCTGGTTAAACTGGGCTGGCTAAACTGAGCTGGTTAAACTGGGCTGGTTAAACTGAGCTGGCTGAACTGGGCTGGTTAAACTGAGCTGGTTAAACTGGGCTGGTTAAACTGGGCTGGTTAAACTGGGCTGGCTAAACTGAGCTGGTTAAACTG
>JAWWLW010000300.1:2092865-2106495 GCA_035041385.1 Myiothlypis coronata | reverse complement strand
CTAAACTGGGCTGGTTAAACTGGGCTGGTTAAACTGAGCTGGTTAAACTGGGCTGATTAAACTGGGCTGGTTAAACTGAGCTGGCTAAACTGGGCTGGTTAAACTGGGCTGGCTAAACTGGGCTGGCTAAACTGGGCTGGTTAAACTGGGCTGGTTAAACTGGGCTGGCTAAACTGGGCTGGTTAAACTGGGCTGGTTAAACTGGGCTGGTTAAACTGGGCTTTTCTGGTGCTGCAGGTTGAACAGGGAGGATTCCTCCCATCTGTGTGTGATCTGGTGTTGATATTGATGATTATTAATTGTTATTTCTGTTGGAGTTGCTTTCCATACCCTGTTTTGTAACAATTTGATGTTTCTTCCCAAAAATCCCAAGTGTTATTTAATGTATAACCATCACAAAATGCCAATAATGAAGATTTTCTGTTACTTTAAGAGGTCCTTTGTTTCCCAAACATGATATTAATTGTTGATAATGTCATTTACATGGAACTTTGCAGTTTCTCTCCTGGCAGCCCTTGGCAGTTTGTTCCTTATGTGTTTGTCCCACATTTCTATCATGGATAGGGGTAATTCCTTTTCTCTCCTTAGAAAAGCTCCCCAGGTTCTCAGTTTCTCCTGAATTTGTGTTCTTCCAAAATCCAGTGAGGGGAGGAGTTACTGGAAATACTTGCATTAAAAGTGAGCAGGTTTTAAGGGAAAAACACTTCAACTTGTGGCATAATTGAATTTATTTCATGAAAACTGAAATCTCAGCTCTCCAAGTGCAGATTTCCCCATTAATGATTCCTGGAAGTGCCTGGATCAGCACATTCCCAATTTCTTTAGCACAGGTGTGACTCCAAGACATGGAAATCTGGTCTGAATGTGTCATTTTGGGCCTTATTTCAAGAGATTTTGGCAACTGCTCACTCATTACCTCCACCTTGTCGTGTCCACACGTCAGACCTGTGGTGAATATAAATTATTTAGGGATTGGAAGGCTGAATTTGGAGGGAATTTGCATTCCCACTCCATTTCCAGGTTGTGTATAGGCACACACTCAATACATTTGTATTTATGGAAAATGTCAAGTAAGATGTAGCAAAGAAACAGGAACTGAACCATTTCTTTTCTTTAGGTTGATGTGTTCTAAATATCTGATTTTGTTGTTTTTACCAGCAGGAATGACTGAGCCAGATCAAAATAACAGAGAGATGTGGCTTCATGTTTTGAGATGCAAATGATGAAATTACAGAGGTGTTATAATTAATTTTCTGCTTGTATTGTTTACACTGGGACTTACTGGTACCCACACAGTGCTTGAAATTGCTTCAATTTAAAATATTCAAGGTTTAAATTTGAACGTGCCCAAATTCATCCCTGATCAGTAAAAAAAAAACAAGAATAATTAAAAGAATTGATTTTAAGACAAATAAATAAAGCTCTGGTGAAGATTCCTGGGTTGAGAAGGCAAAGAAGGATTTCCTCCTGGAATGGGAATGGATTTGGCTGTGCCATGAGTTGAGCAGAGACCTGGAATTCCTCACCAGGAGCTGGCGGTGATGGGAACACTGTGGTGCCAAAATGGGATCATCATTCCCAGAATGGGATCATCCTTTCCCACAAGGATTTTACACCTGGAATTCTGATACACTCAGAATTCCAGGTGTAAATCCATGTGGGGAAGGACTGCAGAGTGAGACACTCCACCAACTCTGCCAAGAAAGGTTTTTAAAAGATTCTCCCCCTCAGTTTTGTGCCATAAATGTCCCGAATTTGGGGTTCTGCTGCCGCTGCTGAGAAATTCCAGTGGTGGATGAATGTGGGAGGGGTGGGGAGCCCCAGGGGTTGTTCTGCCCTGCTGGAGGGGCATCCCCGGGCTGGCAGAGCAGGAGAGGGGCATTTGCTGCTCTGGGTAACGAGTTTGGTGTCCGTCCCTCCCCAGGTGGAGCCCGAGAAGCTGAAGACACTAACGGAGGGGCTGGAGGCGTTCAGCCGCGCCAGGAAAAGGAACAGGAAGTGAGTCCAACCTGCTCCCACCACATCCCACCCATTCCCTTCCCTGGGCCCTCCTGGGCCTTCATCCCTTGGCATTCCTCATGGTTTTTTGGAATCTGAGGTGTTCTGAGTGCATCTCTCTGAAATATCCCTGTGGGAGCTGCTGGTGGCATTCCTGAGCTCCAGCACCCAGGAACTCATCCCATCAGAATTATCCAACCACACTTTCTGGCCAGACCTGACCTCCTTCCTTCCCCAGGGTTGTTCTGAGAAATCCCCTTTGTCCCACTGCTGGGAAGGGCTGCAGGATTTGTGGCTGAGCTCTGGCTCACCCCTGGGTCAGCTGCTGGGCTTCATCCAACTTTCACCTTTTAGTGACAAATACAGCACAGAAAATCTGTGAACAGCAAATGTTGGGGCATGAAGCATCAGGATGGCAGAAAGAGGAAAATTAATGAATTTGGGGGAAAATAAAAACCCTCTGGACATCTTTAGAGGGATGTCAGAGTAGGAGCTGTGCTGTGATTGGGTTTGGTCTGTGATGGTGCTCGTTTATTGTCATAGGGAAAATACATTCTTAAACCTGTGAGAATTTAAACTCTGAATGACCACAGGCTGAAAGGGATGAAACAATTCCCTCTCTTCCCCTCCTTTTAAGGGGTGAGCTTTGCTTTTATTTGTGTCCCACGGGGCCAAAGAGAAGGAATTTTTATACCAATGACACAGTGGTGGTGGCTGGTTTTTCCAACATCATCCTCAAAATACCTTCCTGGATTTTAAGGGAACTCAGAAGAGCTTCTGGTGACTTCCCAGTTATTTATTCACATCCCTGAAGTGAAATCAGTGACTCAGGGACAGCAGGAGCAGATTTAAAGTGGTTAAAGCTGACATAAACTGCTGCTTTACAGCCCTTACAGAGGTTTTTCTCCATATTTCAACTTACTTCCTAGTTTGAGTCCTTTGGGGACATTTCCTGGTTTCCCCATTCCTGCTGTAGATTTATCTGGCAAAGTTCATGGGTTTCTTTCTGGTTTGTGATGCACTACTGGATTTTTATCCAGGTTTTTTTAACATTCAGTGTTGACTACAATTGCTGCACGTGGAGTGCTCTTCACACAGACCCAGGGTTGGGTCAGCAGGGCAGGATTGGTCTCCAAGCCCTTGAAGTGATGCTCTCATTCCACAACAGTTCATGGAATTGATGATTCCATGAATTCTTTATGTCTCAGTTCCATCTCAGCCCTTCCTTTCCTGCTGGAGCCTCGTCCCTGCTCTGCTCCCCAGGCCATTATTGACCCCTGAATGGGAATATTGAGCTTTGACTCTGTGATTTAGAAGGTTGAACAGTTGTTTTATTGAGCTATACTGTATTAACACTAAACTATACTAAAGAAAAACTCGTGACCCTTTATAGACACAGCTTTGATTTAATTGCTCAATCAATCTGAGCAATCATCACCAGAGTCCAATTAACAAATCCCTTTTGGTAAACAATCTCCATAACACAGGGGCAGCAAGCAGAGATAAGAATTGTTTTCTCTTCTCTCTCTGAGCTTTCTCACTGCTTTCCCCAGGAACATTCCTGGGAGAGGGAATTGTGTCTGTCCCTGCTAAAGGAGTGTGTGAGTTCCACAGGCCATGGCTCAGCTTCCTCAGCTCCCCAGCTGTGCTTGTGGGGTGCCCCATGGCAGGGAGGAATGGTGACTCTGACTCCATCCTCTCAGGAGGCTCATTTATTATTTTATCATACTATATTATATTAAAGAATACTACACTATACTAAATACCATACTATACTAAAGAATATATTATATTAAAAATACTACACTATACTAAAGAATACTATACTATACTAAAGAATATATTGTATTAAAGAATACTACACTGTACTAAAGAATATATTATATTAAAGAATACTACACTGTACTAAAGAATACCATACTATACTAAAGAATATATTATATTAAAGAATACTACACTATACTAAAGAATACTATACTATACTAAAGAATATTTTCTATTAAAGAATACTATACTATACTAAAGAATATATTCTATTAAAGAATACTATACTATACTAAAGAATACTATACCAAAGAATATATTATATTAAAGAATACTACACTATACTAAAGAATATATTATATTAAAGAATACTACACTATACTAAAGAATACTACACTATACTAAAGAATATATTATATTAAAAATACTACACTATACTAAAGAATACTATACTATACTAAAGACTATATTATATTAAAGAATACTACACTATACTAAAGAATACTATACTATACTAAAGACTATATTATATTAAAGAATACTATACTATACTAAAGAATATATTATATTAAAGAATACTATACTATACTAAAGAATACAGCCTTACAGAAGGCTAAAAAGATAATTATGAATTCTGGTGACTCTTTCCAGAGCCCTGAAGCAGGTTGGCACTGATTGGCCAATGAGACAAAACAATTCACATGAAACCCATGAAACAATCACCTGTGGGTAACAATGTCCAAACACATTCCACATGTGAGCACAACACAGGAGAAGCAAATGAGATCAGAGTTGTTTCCCTTTTCTCTGAGGCTTCTCAGCTTCCCAGGAGCAGAATCCTGGGCAAAGGGGTTTTTGCAGGGAATGTGGCAGTGCCAGTGCCCTGCTGGAGCCCCCCTGGTGCAGCTGTGCCAGGCTCTGGGTGCTCCCTGCTGTGCTGGGCCCCAGCGTTCCCAGTGCCCACAGAGCCTCCCCAGGGCACCCCAGCCCAGCTCCTCTGGCTGTGCCCATCTCTCTGCAGCCAGGAATGTGCCACCCCTCTGTGCCATCCCTGCCTGTCCTGGGTGTGCCAGGCTGGAGTGCCATCCCTGCCTGTCCTGGGTGTGCCAGGCTGGAGTGCCATCCCTGCTGTCCCCGTGCCATGGGCAGGGTGGGGCTGGGTGCAGCAAGGGCAGAGAGAGCTGGGGCAGCTTCCAGTGCCTTCCCAGCTTCCAGGGGTGATTTCAGTTGGATATTGGGCAGGAATCCTTCCCTGGCAGGGTGGGCAGGCCCTGGCACAGGTGCCCAGAGCAGCTGTGGGTGCCCCTGGATCCCTGGCAGTGCCCCAGGCCAGGCTGGAGCACCCTGGGACAGTGAAGGTGTCCCTGCCATGGCAGGGCTGGATGGGATGAGCTTTAAGGTCCCTTCCAGCCCAGCCCATTCCAGGATTCTGTGATTTAAAGGAAAGGTTTTGTAGGCCTGGTGTCCCAGCAGGGGACAAGGTGCCTCCTGACCTGCCTGTGCCACCACCTTCCCTCGTGACAGACGTGGTTCTGCTCATCCTCCATCTCCTCCTCCTCCTCCTCCCAATTCCTCATCTCCAAGCAGGACCTGTCCCCATGGCCAAGTGGGAAAAGTCCTTCAGGAACAGAGAGACCCCACAGAATGGTCCCTGTGGAATGGAATGTGCTTGGAGCTGCCCCATGACCTGGGATGATTTGGGGTTGGCAGAAGGAACCCTTCACCCCAGCTCCCCCTCAGCCTGTGGGGTGCTGCCATCCCGGGTAAAATGGGATATTTGAGATAATTAATGCACTTCATTGAAAGCTGGAGGGATATTGAACTTTTCCTTCTGTAATCCCAGCACAAACCTTTCCTTCCCACGATGTTGTTACAGGTCTGACCTTGCTCCCTGTGCTCCCATCCCCAGGGAATTCCTGTGTTTGTTGTTCACTTCTCTCAGGTTTTCTTTCTGTCCTTAGGAGTTACTGATGCCTTTCATCTTTTCTCCCCAGAAGTGGAAAGCTAAATAACCATTTAGAAGCTGCTATACACGAGGCCATGAGTGAACTAGACAAAATGTCTGGGAATGTAAGTTCCTTTTCCTTGGGAATATTCTGCTTTTCCATGTTTCTGCATGTGTGTCCATTGGAGGGAGGCTTGCTTTGGGTGGCTTTCTAACAAATCCTGGGTTTATTTTCTGGAATAATGAGCAATTTTCAATATTTCCCCTGCATTAAAAACTGTTTACAGAGGTTTGATGGTTCTGAAAAATGGGAAAAGTTGTAGGATTTTAGGTGCATTGCAAATTTTAGTGCTTTTGACAAAAGAGATTTACACATCCAGGCTGGTAATACTTGGATGAGTTCCAGTCCTGCTCCTGTTCCAGGGGCTCCTCTGGCTGCTGACACAGAGTCAGGCTCATTTCCTTCCCACTGGAGTACAGGGCAGTGAAACCACATCTGAAAACACCTTTCTTTGGAGTGCAAAACTCCTGGAATTCAGTTTTCCCCATGAGAAATGAAAGATATTGTCATGAAAGGCAAGTTTAAAAAAAAAAAAAGAATATTTCTAATATACCCAAGAGTGGTTTTTCCACGCTAATTACAATTATTGTATCTTTCCAATAAGAAGTTTGGTTTATAAAATATCCTCATTTTTATTTCTAAAACATGGCTGTAATTTCATTCCAGCCAACCTAAAAGTAAAAAACAAATCTATCACAGCACATGTAACCTCCCACATCTTCTGTTTGGTCAGTAACTACTCAAATTATTAATTATAAAATGTTTGAACACAGGGGAAATAAAGTTTTTTGCTGATATTCAGTGTTCAGGACTGAAGATGTGCAGGTTTGGAAGTTCCAGTAACACTTTTGGAGCCTCTGGAGTATAAAAAAGGAAATATATTTATTTATATATTTGAAGAACTAAAGGCTTAGAGCTTATTTCAGACCCAACAAGAAATATTTAAAAAGTTATTGAGTAGCTTTTAAGTAAGAAACCCAACCAAATCTTTTGTTAAAACTGAATTTAACAAACTGAGCTTTGATTTAAAGCAAGGTTGTTGTGTTTCCCTCCTTTGGAAGGACAGGGAAAGCAGGAGGTGATTTTTGGTCTGTAACAAATAAATTTGGGCTGGGTTTGGGCTGGCCCATCCTGCTGCCACCTTTTCCTACCATAAATCAGGAATATCCAGAGCTGCCTGCTCTGGGCATTGGGAGCAGCAGAAAGGGCTCAGGGGAAATTCTTGGTTGGATTTGCTGCTCTGGTGGTTCTGCCACCAAAGTGGACCTGGATTGATCCTTTGATTCCCAGAATTTGGGATCAGGGCTGCTTTCCCCAGGGATTCTCATTCCCAGGAGCACTCCCAGGGAATCAGCTCAGCTCTTTTTGGTGCCTTGCAGCTCCTGGTGCTCAGCCCCAGCCTGGTGGAAGGTGCAGCAGGATCTGAGCTCCAGCAGGGGATTGTGGCAGGAGGGGCTGGGGGGCTCAGGAGGGAGCCGGGAGTGCTGAGGGTTGGTTCTGTGTCAGCTGCTGCCGACAGGTGGTGGTGGAATCCCACACCAGCTCAGCCTCCTCCTCCTCCTCTCTGCCCTCCTGCCTCTCCCTGAGCAGCCAGCAATGCCAGACTTCGGCTGTCAAAGCCATCCAGCATTAGCTGGGAATTGAATGTTTCCTTTTAAACACAGAGAGTTTCCTGGGCATCCCTCATTCCCTAATAACAGCCCTGAGCTGGACTTCCCCAATTTCCCACTGCCAGCATTTTCTCACCATCTTCTCCCCACCTTTTATCACTGCTCACTAAAATGTGTGAAGGTTTGTCACTCAATTTGCCATTATTGCAGTTTGGGGTCAGTCCCCAGTTATGGGGTTTCAGTCCCTGATTAGGGGGTTTCAGTCCCTGATTAGGGGGTTTCAGTCCCTGATTAGAGGGTTTCAGTCTTAGGGGGTTTCAGTTCCTGATTTGGGTGTTTCGGTCCCTGATTTGGGTGTTTCAGTCCCTGATTTTGGGTCTTTTGGTCCCTGATTTGAGGGTTTCAGTCTTAGGAGGTTTCAGTCCCTGATTTTGAGGGTTTCAGTCCCTGATTTGAGGGTTTTAGTTCTTGATTTGGGTGTTTCAGTCCCTGATTAAGGGGTTTCAGTCCCTGATTTTGGGTATTTTAGTCCCTGATTTGCGGGTTTCAGTCTTAGGGGGTTTCAGTCCCTGATTTGGGGGTTTTAGTTCTTGATTTGGGTGTTTCAGTCCCTGATTTTGGGTGTTTCAGTCCCTGATTTGGGGGGTTCAGTCCCTGATTTGGGGGTTTCAGTCCCTGGTTAAGGGGTTGTTCTCCAGGCACCTCAGCTGCTGCCTCTCTCCAGGGTTTGGGATGCCCAGGTTATGGAATCAGCCTTTTCCTCTCTCAGAGTTGTTGAAGTCCCTCAGTTCTGTGTGGCTGTGAAATGCCAGAGCTGGTTCCTGACAGCCCCTCCTGCAGCCCCTGGATGCCTCTGACCAGTTCCTTTACTAACTTGTGCATGTACTTATTTTTAGGTCCACCAAATCCCACAGGGAGACAGACAAGTGAAGCCTCCAAAACTCAAGAGGAGGAAGATCTCTAGATAACATTGAATGTCTTTGTTACTGGTCCAGTCCTTATCACAGTGAAGTGCACATGAGTCTATCTGTAGGTGTTGATCCAGACGTGGCTCTGTCAGTATTTCTGTGGAGGCAGCTCGCTGCCATGGCAGGGCACCACGAGGAGCAGTGGTTCCAGATTTGGGGTGGTTAGGAGGGATAGAGGTTGCTGGATAAGCCAATCAGAAATCATGAAAGGTTGCAGTAACAATGTCAGATGATTACTGAAATTTTTTTTTTCTATAATACTAAAAAATTGTGATTATAAGAAATAGTCCAAATGTTTCTGAGAAATTTTCATTGTGTATATAGATAATACAGAATTTCATGGTGATATCTGAACTGTAAATATTGTACAATATTGTCATGTACAAGCGTACCTAATGCACACTTTATCTTTTATTGTACAAAAAATAGTGTACAAAATTCTTTGGTTTCTATTGAGTACACATACAAGAGACTACCAGTGTAAAGTGATAAATAAAAATACAGCCTAAATGCTTTTATATGATAATGTAAAAGATGCTGTTTTTGTATTTAACAGCAGAGAGAAGGCATGATTATGTAATACCTTAATTATGACATCCACTTCACGCCACTGAGTGTTCATTGCTCTGTCTGTTTGGAGTGAACCTTGCCTGGAAGTGCTGGACTCCAGCTCAGGCCTTTAGGAGAGCGCAGCCTCGCAGATTCCCAGCGGGATGTGGGATCCCAGCTCTGATGAACAATTCCAAGGCTGCAGCCCCTCGGTTGCGTTTTTATTTACTTAGCTTTGAACGTAGAACGCTGTAGATTTGATGAAAAAAGACAAAAAAGAGTAGAGGGACTATTTTAGTCAACCATTTCTGTAGGAGAAGTTTCATAGCCACCTGAGGAACTAAAGAGTCGATCCCCCCTAACGTTGAGCCCCTCAACCACCCCCTAGATTAATTAGCTTTGATTATCTAACGTCATTAACACGGTGTTTCCTCGGAAGGGGGCAGAGGCCCTGCTTTCAGGAGTGATCAGGATTGATTGCTGGTGATTACCTTTGGTTTGGCAGTAGGATGAAAGGGCAACGCTCCGGGAAAAGCAATCCCAGGATCCATCTCGCAGTATTAAACCAGAAAAAAAGTTAAGGGTGGCTTACAAAACTATTAGCAACAGTAATTTTTATCAGTATTATGTAACATATCAGATTTATTTTATTTAAAAAGAATTATTTATACCATTAACAGATTCTTATATATATTAATGTGGCTGAAATGCGCAGGTTAAATCTATTAACCAAATTATTTATGTTATATTAAGTGAGAAATGTGAAACATATGTAGAAAAAAAAATTAATACACTACAGATTTAAAAGTCTAAAGCTATGAGCCATTATAAAATTAACGAACGGAAGTGTAGCACAACATTCTTTCCATTTGATTTCATTTTTCTTTTTCACACGGCCGGTGGCGGCGGTGCCGAGGCTTCCCCAGAGAGCTCCCAGCCACACTCCAGCCCTGGGGGAGCTTTTCCTCCCCTCCGGGGCCGGGAGCTCCGCTTACCTCAGATCTCCGAGTCCCCGAGCCCCGCCCGTGGCTGTCTGGCCGAGGACCGGCGGTGATGAGCGCCCCGGGCCGGGCAGGATCCCCGGATCCCCGGATCCCGGGCTGTGGCTGCTGCTGCTGCGGCCCCGGTGCCCTGCCGGGTGCCCAGGGCAGCGCGGGCCGGCGGGGCTCGGTGCTGGGCGCGCAGCTGCCTCGGGCTGGCTCCCGTGCCGGGGTCCGTTCCGCGGGCAGGTTCATTTGTCTCTCCTCCTCCTCCTCACGGAGCTGTTCCCGGGCTCCAGCTCCCGTTTTCCCGTTTTCCCGTTTTCCCGTGGCCGTGTCCCGGTGGCCCTTGGCTCTCCCCGTCCCGGTCCGCGCGTGGGCGAGGATCCCCTCTCCCCCGGGATCCCCTTTGCCTCCTCCCTCTGCTTCGTGTCCCAGAGCTGAGTTTGTGTCTCCTTTGGCCCTTAGGTCTGTGCTCCCTCCCCGCTGTTTTACTTTACATCCCTAAGATTATGTAAAGTACTCTCGTGCACTTGATTTCCTCGGTTAATAATGGCATTGATGTGGGTGCTAGGAGTAGTTTGTTTCAGTCCATACCAATTTTTTTTTCTCTCTCTTTTAGAGTTTTTATGGTTTCATGTAAGCAGTTAATGTAAATATTGTGAGCATTACAGGTCATGCAGTGTTGTAACATTTTAAGAAATGTTGCACCGACTTTACGATTAAAAAACTGGTCACTCATACTTGAATTTTGCCCATAGAGCCATTTCTTTCTCTTTGCATTAAAGCATAATCTACTTTTTTGATGGAGGCCCAACCCTTCTTTCTACCTTATTATTTTTTGTTTAATAAATCTCTATTTTTTCTAATAGAAGACTTAAAAATGAAAATTTAAAAAAAAAATACTTTTTGCCTACTTTCTAATTTAAGAGAGAATTCCTATATTTAAAAGGTGGAGAAAAAAAAAAAAAGACAAAAAAACACACCAAAAAAAAAAATACTCCATTGTGGAAAGTGGAACACCACTGGATTTGTCATTAACGTGGCACAATCACCCAAAAGTGGCTGAGTACAGCGAGCCCACGACGCCGATCAGGACTCGGTAGATTTAGGGAACGCCGTGATTCCTTGAGGATGTAAAGTGTTGCATATTCTTGTCTATTTATTTATTTATTTATTATGCTTTCTTTTTGCTTAAGTGGGTGACAATGTGGTTGAGTCATTCAGATGACATTCAAATTAAAGGAAATATTCCTCTTTCTATTATGGTGTGTTGTGTGAACACCATAAACGAAACGAAACAAAAATATTTTCATTTCTTTCGATGGATTTTCTTCGTATTTTCAACTTCCTGGCTGGTATCAGCTACAAACAAAAAAAAAAATATCCACATAGTTTTAAAATAATTTTTAAAAAAGAAAAAAAAAACAACCCACCCCACCTCTGATGTCCCAGGTCTGTTATCCTCACAGTCTAAGGTTTTAGGGGTTAAGAGAAACTTCAAATTCCAAGGTCTTTCCGAAATCATCTTTGCAGAAGGTTTATAAGTCATGTGAAATCCTTTTGGAGTCCCTGAGTTTGATGGTCTAGAGATATTAGAGGGCTCGTGGTGGACTGAATTACCTTAGGACTGAATTACCTTTCTTAGCTACAGTTTGTATTTTGCTATGTAGGGTTGTAATGTGAGAATTCCAGAAGAGCCGTAGCATAAAAGTGCTTTTCTATTTTTTAAAAAAACCCATTCTAGTCTTACTAAGAATTAGAGAATTTTTTTAATATCAGTTTTGTAATTTTTGATAAAATTGTCAATATTATGATTAAATCACCAGAAAAAACAGTTCCTGTGCTGTTCTCTTCGGGGCAGGGACTTTGTCTTCCGACGGATTGCTCGATGCCACCATGGGATGCCCAACTCTTAAACGGGGCCACGGGCACCGCTGTGGAATTAGATAGCAGCCCAGGGCTGTGAGGTTGAGTTCAATCCATGAGAGGAGAGCCAAGGCAATTCCCAGTTCAGGCTGCAGCTCCCTGTCCGTGCTCCGAGCGCTCCGGGGAGGCCTCGGCGCCGCCGCGTCCCACGGGTAAGTTCGGGGAGCTGGAGGAGGATCCTGCTCACAGCAGCCAGGATCTCATCCCATCCACCCCTTCCACCCCTCTGAGCGAGCAGCTGCACCTCCAGGGGCCAGGATTCCCCCCAAAACACCCAGAGCTCCCAGCAGGAGATTCCAGCAATCCCAAACACCAAACGGATCCTTCAGTTGGATACTCGCCATTCACACCGGGGTGCAGTCAGTGATGGAAAACACTTGGAGGCTCAAAACCAAAAAAATCCTACAAAAATAAATTGTTCTATCCCCAGGTCATGATCGTGGGAGCTGCAGGGACTTCCAAGCCCACAGACACCCCATCAGGCACTCCTGCCCTGCTCCTGGTGTCTGGTTATCCTCGTGCTCCCAAGGATGAAGAGCAATTCCTTGCCCTTGTGTGTCCTTAGATACTGCTCAGCCTCAGCCTGGGCTGGTGGTGATGCCATAAATGCCTGGACAGCTCCCAAAATTCCCACCAGCCTGGTGTGATCCTGCAGTACAGCCTCTCCTTCAGGTGCAGCCTGCAGTGGTGACACTGTGTTGTATAAAGCTCAGCACTGGGAGCTCACAGCCCTCATTTCCCTCTGCCAGGTCTTGGCTGTGAACGCTTCAAAGTAATTTTTTGTTGTTCTGTTAAAAAAATAACAATTAAAAAATCCTAGATTTTATTTGGAATCCCCCATGTGAAAGAAGATCCTGGAGAGATTCCATCTCCCACGTTTTTACCTGCTGTGAGATAAGGGCTGGTTTGTAATTGAGTGTCATCCCAAAGGGAGGTAAGGGGTAGGATTTACAACTGGGAAAAAACCTTATTTGGAGCAGCACTGTCTGGAAATTCCTGCTTTGGGAAAGATCTGGGAAGTGGGAAGGGTTTTGTCTGACCCTGGGCAGGGAAGGAAGAGCAGGAGCATCCTCAGGAATTGCTGGGTGAATCCCAGGGCAGCCCTGGCACAGACTGGCACAGGGTGAGGAGTCCCAAAATCCCAGGCAGGAGCTGATCCCAGTGAGTGACGCTGGGCTGAGCTCTGGGGAGGTGGACCAGGTACAGATGGGATGGACAGCAAAGGCTTTTCCAGCAACACCCATGTCTGTGGTGCAGGTAAGTGGTAAATCCATCACTGATCATTCCCAAAATACCTGAGGAATCAATGCTTTGGGTCACAAAACCACAGAATTCCTGCCCAGCTGGTTTCTGCTTCACTTGGACCCACAGCAGGTGACAGGGGGCTGCAGGGTCTGTGCTGAGAGGAGCCAACTTCCCAGGCACCAAACAGGACTCCAGAACATTCTCTTCATCCCAATTCACAAGTTTCTGGCTCATCAAACCACAATCATTTCAGGCCTTTTTGAGGGAGAAGCAATTCTGAACTCCCAGCAGAAATACAGCTCATTTTCACTTCCAGGAAAATAAGTTCCTGATCTCTCAGTGATTTTTCTCTAGATAGAGAAAAAGTCATAAAAATAACAACGTTTGGGGGGTTATCATTGTCTGCTCTTAGTCATGAGATTGAGCTCTCTGCTTCTGAGGAAAAAGGGAAGAGTTACATCTGAAAAATAAAACTTTCCTTTTCCCTTTCCTTTTCCCTTTCCTCTTTCCTTTCTCCTTTCCTTTCCTTTCCTTTCCTTTCCTTTCCTTTCCTTTCCTTTCCTTTCCTTTCCTTTCCTTTC
>JAWWLW010000300.1:2071738-2088638 GCA_035041385.1 Myiothlypis coronata | reverse complement strand
CCGCGCCTCTCCTCTCCGCTCCTCGCCCCTCCTCTCCTCTCCTCTCCTCTCCTCTCCTCTCCCCTCTCTGTGATTTTTCCTGCAATCATTGCTCATTTGGGCAGCCAGCCTGGGGGATTTGTCTGGATTTCACCTCTCAGCAGCCTCAGCAGGATGTGCCTGTTTCCCTCCTAAATCCCTTTGCATCATCTGAGCCACACTTGGAGCTCGTGCTCCTGCTGGAATCCACTGAAGTGTGTAGATGTCTGTTGGTTGTTCCCAGTCAATCACATTTGATTTTAGTTTCACAATGTTTATATTAAGAGCTAGAATTAGTATGTGGCACTGGGTTTCAGAATAAAAAATATTGATATAAAAGGAAAGAAGGTAAAATTAATGTTGCTGTACAAGAAGACACATAAGGTTTGTGCCCTGATGGAGGAAAGGCTGGATGGGGATTGCCTTCCCTGTGCCATTCCAGGTGAGGAATGTGCCCCCACTGAGGGTGGGACTGTGCCATGGAGGTCAGAGAAATGGATTTGCAGCAGAGCTCCAAACAGCAGCTCCAGCTGAGCAGCCTGTGGGGGCTGCAATGACATGGCACATCCATTGCCTCACATTTCCCATCTCCTGGGGGCTCTGAGACTCTTTTTGCTCTGAAAGCAGCTTTTCCACAGCCCCCTGACCCATGGCTCAGAGCAGCTGGGGCTGCCCTGGATCCCTGGAGTGTTCCAGGCCAGGCTGGACAGGGCTTGGAGCAGCCTGGGATGGTGGGAGGTGTCCCCACGGCAGGGTGGAATGGGATGGGATTTAAGGTCCCACTCTGCCACCCAGCACTGTCCCAAAGGAGCTTTCCTGCATAGCTTCCCCTAAAGCAGGAATTTCTGTCAATTGTGTTTGAACATCTCACAAACCCCATTTCTGGTCCATCTGGCACTGAGGAGCTCCCAGCAAAGGTCACCCTCCACTTGTGCAAGGAGGAATCACAGAATCCCAGGATCACTGGGGCTGGAGGTGTCCAAGGCTGAGCCCAACCTGATCCCCACCTTGCCAGCTAATGAGATGGCCCCGTGTCATTTTCCATTTCTCCTCTTTGTTTGCTTGTTAATTCACAGCTAAATCCTCTTTATAGTGGGAACCCTAATAATCTTCAGTTATAGGGTATTATAAACTACTGGAGAAGAGTAGGATGTCCTAAGGTGGCAGGATTTACACACCCACAGAGGATTTTCTGGTCAATAAAAGAAATAAAATACAGAACTATCTGCTTTTCTCATCTTCTGGCGTGCAAGAGTTGCAGTTCTGAATATCACATTAAAATATTGCCTAAATCCCTCTTTTAATTTGCAGAGGACTCACATCTGGCAGCAACTTGCAAAACATTGCAGAACATTCTGGAAAAAAATTAAAGCCTGTCAAAGCTTCATCTTCTGCTAGGATGGGGCTTAGCAGAACTCTTCTGCAAGAGACTGAGTTATGTTTTCTTCGAGCAAGTAATTGCCTTCATGTCTCTCAATATGAACCACTGCAAATGATGTTCCTCCCCTGGATCCAGAGGCAGCTCACATTTATATCCCAATAAGCTCCTCATACTGAAGAAATGTGTCAGATTCCACGTCCTGCATGGCAGCTGCAGCTCTCTCCATCATTGTTATTAAAGAATATTTGCACACATTGCCATCTCTGTCAGTTTAGACAATTTTTTTTTTTTGCAATTCTGCAAAACAATTTCCCTGCCTGGGTCTCTGCACAGGTTGGAAAGGCTCAGCTGATGGAGCTCAGCAAGTGGCACTTTTGGACTGCTTGTTTCTTCTTGGTAAATCAGCCTGGGCAGGAGTTTCACAGAAAATTCAAGGTTTTGTTTTGAGGAAGTTCATTGCTGCTGGAGCCCTGCTCTCCCTCATTTCAGACAAGCAGACGTTCCCTGCCTTGCTGGGATCGATGAGTGAGGGGATATATTGGGAAGTGGTGTGGGTTTGAAGTGGGATTTGCTTTGATATTTCTGTGCAAATCCATGTGATGGCTCACTGACTCATACAGCTGAAAATAGGTGGTGATATCAAGCCCAGAATTCTTTACAGATTTTTTTCCCCCTTTTCTTGCTTAGCTAGCTGCTCTTCCAAAAAATTCAGGTCATTATTCAAATCTGTGCTTAGATTAAAACTCCAGATAGCATCACTCTTACTCATTGATGAATCACACTGGAGCAAATTTTGGTCCTACTGAACTCACTCCGTGTTGCCTTAGTCATAAGTTTGTTTGGCAAGTCACATGTCATGCTCGAATTAAGCACTTGCTTAAATAAGATACTTTTAAAATACATTCAGGAAAGTTTGCACATAAGATTTCTATAGATAAGATTTATATTGCAAACTTGTCAAAGCAAAACTAGAGAATGAAAAATTCTGTTAATTCTGAGTTAAAACATGAATTTTTGTTGTCAGCAACAGATCTAAAGGGATTGTAAGATATACATGAAGTTAAACTTGTTTTCTAAAGTCTATTTATAAATTAATTTTAAATATTGGCTTTTTGAGGCTTTGGAGTAGCAAACTCCCCCTGGATGTAGTGATGCCAGCACCACCCACAGGGCTCAGTGTCACCACAGCCTCTGCTCTGCCACTGCTGACACCAAATTGACCTTTCCCAAAGATATTTTACATTGCATGATCCCTATATCAAATAATAAATATCAAATTTGCACTGAATCTTTTAAACTGACACCACATGGCCCTTTACATTAACAGGGCCATTTTTCCTTAAATGAGGATAACAGGAATTTACTGAAATTATAATTTAAACTCTAAACACAAAATAGACAACATAAATAAAACCATTTCCAAAAATAGTAAAAAAAAAAAAAAAAGTTGTGAAGTTATATTGAAAGGAAGAGCAGGAACTGAGGTGGGTATGGTTATAATAAATTACAGATTATCAATCTCAGGGCAGATGGAAACAGGGTTTGGATGCATCCATAGCTCCAGCTCCTCCCTGCCTCGTGCAGGAACATCCCAATGAAATGAGCCCTGGAAGCATTGACACATTACAGGTATGGCTAAAAGACAAAAAAAAGGAATTTAATATATTCCAAGCATGCTCTGAATGATGATGTGTCCATGGGAATAGGCCAAACTGGAAATGAGGTTGGCAAATTGCAATTTGGCAAACTGCAGCCAGAGCACAGCAGGAGCCATGGGAAAAGTGATCCTGCAATCCCTGAGGCTGCAGCAGCCCAGGGCTCCCCTCCCATCCCCAGCTGGGGAGAAGGAGAAGCTCCAGAGGTGCTGCTCAGACACCCCCAGGCCTCTCCCACAGGAGCTGAGAGCTGGGAGCTGCTCCTCAGGACATTCACAGCTCCAGAGGTGCTGCTCCAACACTCCCAAACCTCTCCCATAGGAGCTGAGAGCTGGGAGCTGCTCCTCAGGACATCCACAGCTCCATGCTGGGCCTGGCTGGGGCTGTCCTGTCCCCTCTGCAGCTGCTCATGCAGCAGAACACGAGCTGTTATTAAAGGAGAGCTGGGCATGCAAGCACAGCTTCCCAATATTTCAGTGTGTCCCAGGTGATGTGAGGGCACTGTTTGCTTGGTCCCTTCCCTTGCAAGTGGAGTTTGGATGGTGCAGGCAGGTTGGGATTCCAGCTCCTTGCAGCTTTATGGAGCATTTTCCTCAAGAGGATTAACCTGTGACCTCAGGAAAAGCTCACAAAGTACCTGTGTGTTTAAAATAAAGAGAATTGTGCAAATAAATTAATTAACAACCAACCAACAAGTACTTGGGGGGAAAAGGGAATGGATTAATTTGGGATCCTTGAAAACCTACTATTGAACATTGTTTTTCAATTGAAGAATGAAACTCTGATGCAATTTTCCTATTATATAATGCCATTATTTTCCACTCCTTTATTCCTCCTTTGTTTCCAGGAATGATTAATTAGTGACACAACTCAGGTACTTGCAGAAACATTACCAAACTCAGCCATTCTTTTGTCTTGGAAGATTCTTTTCCTATACCTGGAGTAGCCAGAAGCACCAATGTCCTTTTTTGTAATCTCACAGGATTATTTAGGATTTCAGGGTTAGAAATTCCCATCACGCCTGTGACATTCCCTGATTTTCCTCTGGAAAGTCTGTGCAGGCTCCACAGAAATGGTCCCATGTGGTTTGGGAACCTCTTCAGATCTCTCTGAAGTTCCAGCTGCTCCTGCTCTTCTCTGCATTGGCTGTCCCATAAATCCTGTCCCTCCCCAAGGACCTGGCCTTCTGCAAGCTGGGTGTTTGCTGTGCCCTGAGAGCCACAAATATCCCATGAATATTCCAGAACCACACAATCAATTTGATTGGAAAAGAACTCTGAGATCTTTGTGTCCAACCTATGACTGACCACCACCTTGTCAGCTGTCACAGCCAGATGTTCATTCACACCTGCAGGGATGGGCACTCCAGACCTCCCTGGGCAGCCCCTTCCAGTGTCTAATAACCCTTTTTGTGAAGAAATTCCTCTTCATGTCCAGCTAAACCTTCCCTGGAGCAGCTTAAAATTTTGTCCTCTCGCCCTGTCACTACCTTGAGTAACCCATGATTTTCATTTTCCATCCTCCAAGGCTCACATGTCAGAACTGATTTAAAGGAATCTCCATTCCCCCACTTTCATCAGTGCCCTCTTGCCCTGTCTGCTCTACCCCATGGCCACAATTCAGTTCCCACTTTTCCCTCTTTTCTTCCTTTCTTAGTGAAGTTCAGAGGAGTTTTATGAGCAGGTCTTGCTCTGTCTGTGCTCTGGTCTGGGACACAAGGAACACACAATTCCAGGGACCCAGGGGCAGCCACATCTTCCCTGGGCAGCCTGTGCCAGGCCCTCCCCACCCTCCCAGGGAACAATTCCATTCCCATATCCCCATCCCTGCCCTCTGGAAGCCATTCCCTGTGTCCTGCCACTCCAGGCCTTTGTCCAAAGTCCCCTCCAGCTCCAACATAAACTCAGTGCTGCCCCTTCCACTGAGGTTTCTAACCAAAAGCACAAGAGTGAAGTAGCTGGATGTGCCAAGGGGCAGAGCTGTGCCCTCTTTCCAGGGAGCTTTGTGGAGCCTTTAGCCTTTATTTGAAAGGAATTCCTGAGCTGAGCAGGGCTCCCAGTGGAAGCAGGAGCTGCTGTGAAGGTGAGACTCAGATCGTTTGTGTGTTTATGGAGACCTGGCTGCACCTGGAGCAGCAGAACTCAAGGAATGAAAGTGGAAGTGGGAATACCTCATCAGCTTTGCTGTGACTGCTGTCTGCACACTAAAAGTGTGGTTTTTATGCTATTTTCCTCAAAAACCTTCAACAAGGAAGTACAGCAAAGTGAAGCTTGAATACATCTTTAAATCTACATGTTGGTTGCACAACTCCTCAGGACAGCCCAAACTTCCTTTTGTTATTACCAATGTGTGCACAGAGCACTGCAAACATTGTCTCCATTCCTCTCTGCCACACAACACTTTCATTTTCCTTTTGACTCTTCTTGCAGCCCAGCAAATGTTTGTGTTTCTTGATGCCCAGCAACGTTGTGAGAGATTCTGGTTTTGCTGTGGAGGCTCTCAGCCCCATTTTGCAGGAAATGGGGGAAGTACAGAGCAAAGGTGACACTGATCCCACACCAGTGACAAGAAGCTTCCCTCTGATTTGCATCCCAGTCAGATAAAAGGAAAATCCTCCTTTTGAGGGAAACATCCCCTGACTCCAATTGGCACCAACAATTTGGAACAGGGAATCGTTTCCAGGAGTGAGACCTGGGTTGTTCCTGCACAGCAGGAAATGCTTCTCACCATGGTTCTACCCCAGCTGGGGAGAATTTTGGGGTTTTCAGGGTTTTCTCTGCATGGAAAATCAAACATTCCCAATGCATTGGGTGCTGCCACTCCAGATCAGCACAAAGCAGGGACATCAACCTCAGAGCAAGGAGGGCAGGGAAAATGTTGCCATTGTGAATCAGGAAGAAAAATTGTTAAATCCAGGCCATTAATCCAGAAGACAGCAATTGTCAGGGGGGGTTTGTTGGGGTGTTCTAGGTGAGCTTTTAGGTGGGTATTATTTTTATGAAAGGTACACTTGGTGTGTTTCCTAATTTCTTGATTTTATCTAGTGGAAGGTGTTCCAGCCCATGGAATGAGATGACCTTTAAGGTCCCTTCCAACCCAAACCATCCTGGGATTCTGGGATTTTATTATTTTCCAGTTGTCTGAAAATATATCTTTAGAAAGCAGCCCCATTCCTACCCTTGTGCTGAAATGCAGCAGAACTACAGAGCTCTGAGGAGGAAAGGGAGCATCTCTTACTTCTGGGACAGAGTTTTCCAGAGTCCTCTTTATGGCAAGTCCTTCACTCTGGCTTCTGAAATCCGAATAAAAATAAAAACAGTTTTCAATGCTCCATGAGTCTTACTTTATTGATATTTTAAGTTGCAGGGTGGATGTTGCTGTAATTTTTTGATACAAGCTGGGGAGCTTCCAGCTCCTCAAAATGCACTGATTTAAAAAAAAATAAAAAAAGAATTATCTTGTGTTTGCCTTGTGAGGTGTGAGATTTTGGGATAAATTTGCATACATTTGTAAACTTGGTTTTCATTATTTTTCTCTGCTATGTTTTTCTAAGGAACAATTGAGTAAATCTCTCTACTCTTATTTTACAAAGTGAAAGGACATAAATACCATCCTTATTAGGTACTGATTTTAACAATACTTTTCTAGTTCCAATCATAATCATTATTTTCTTCACTGGTCCCTGCTTTGTAAAGTTACCTTTTTCCTGGTGGTAAAATCCCACATTTCTGGGGGTTTGAGCTGCACTCCTGCAGGTGCCCAATGGTTTTACTTGAGAATTCCAACCCAAATTCCTCTGGTTTCAAATCAGCATTATTGGTAACTCACTTGTTGAATTGGGCTGTAAAAGAGCACAGTGAAGAGCAGATTTATCTTTGAGTCAGAATCCAAGATTTTCTACCACAGGAAACAGCTGCAGCAGGTTCCTTTAAAGAGCTCCCGATGCCTGTGGTAACCTCCACACACAAAGCACAATTCCCTTTCATTTTAAACCTATTTCTTGACACAAATAGTTTTGATATAAATCTCTCAAATCAGGAGCTTCCTGCTACTTTTCATCATCGTCCCTTCCTGCTGTAATTTGGGGAATCTGCTATTTTCATAGCTGCCCTTTTATTTCGTTTTATTTGGCGTCGGGCTTGAGATTTTAACTCCATTTTCAACTTTTATAATTTTCATGCAGAGCTTTAAATCTCCCAGGAAGCTGTTCTATACTGGATTTCAGGGTTTGGCTGATAGGTTTGGGTGACCTTCGAGGGGAAAATGCACAGGCTGCCACTTCCCTAAACCCTTGGAATAATTGGAAATAGAAATGGTTGGGAATGATATATTAACACTGAGCATTAGGCACTAAGCATGCTCGCTGGCTACTTTGATCAAGCTCTTTTTTCCTGACAAAACCCCCTTTGAAACGAATAGGACAGAGGTTCCTTTCACTTCAATCAGAGTTCTCAGACACAGGGAGAAAGAAGGACTTCATAACCTTTAAAAAGACTCCCCTCGTCCATTCATGGATCTCCTGGAAAGCTCAGCACTTGCCCTTGTGCTGGAGTTACTGGATAATTTCAGCCTTCCTTCCAGTGAGGATTTGCTTAAACATGAGATCAAACCCCTCTGTAAGGAGCTGGAATCTGGGATTTACAAATATTTGGTGGATTGTCAGCATGGCTTTCCTGCTTGCACCTCCTGAGCCTGCACACTGCAGGAGATGATGCTTTGTACACTTCATATCCTGATTATTTGTGTGTATTTACAGCCAGTCAGCAGCACCCTAAAAATTCCAGTTCTCTTTTAACACCTTGAATGAAGGGTTTGGACACCCTTCATTATCAGGGTCATTGTCAATTCTGGATTCTCTGTTTCTGCACTCTTTGAGGTTTTTTTTTTTACTGCTTTTGTACTTAGAAGGTAACACGTGGAGTAAAGAAGTGGTACATGCTCCTCCTACAATAATGTACACTGAGATAATAATCTAAAAGTGATGCTTCTGCTTGGAGATTAATGCAGTGAGATATGAAGTATTAGGGAAAAAAAAAAACAACAACAAATAAACAGGATAAATCTGCAAAAAATCTGCAGAAACATGCCAGGCTTTGGGCAGCTATGGTGAGAACAAGGATTCCTTGTGTTAAATGTCACTGTGGAGAAGCAGAAGCAAAAGCAAGGATGTGATAAAGCCCCCGAGCCTATACAGCTCTGACATTTCCACTGATATATATGTTTAAATTAAATTTGAGGATTTTTGGTCAATCCAGTGTTCAAATGTGCATATTCAATTCCATTATCTCTATGAAGATGAGTCAGAACTCAGGTATTGAACAAATAAATTTCGTTTGAGACATTGTTTCCTTGATTTGTGCATGAAAAGTAAATTATTTTATCTACAGGTGAGTTACAGCTCCTAATTTTTTTACAGCTGCAATTCTTCAGAAAACCTATAATATTTTACAAGAGGAAGAGATCAGATTATGTGCTTAAAAGATGGATGGTTCTGGCTTAAAGCTAAACTAATGCAAGCTGAAACTTTAGTTCTGCCTGTGTTCAGCCCTGTGCAATGGCTTTTTTTGGTGACATAAAAAACCCCTTCTGTACCCTACAGGGCATAATTTAAAAAAAAAAAATTGCATTGCTTGTAGAAATAAAATAAGGGGATGAGTTTAGGACTAAGAGCTACCTGGAGGGTAAATATGTTCCATTTTGTATTTTTTTTTTTTATTTAAGTAGTGAAAAAGAGCAGAACATGCACACAAAGGGAAAAGGTTGTTATTATCTATTGTTCAGCTGTGCTGAGTGAAAGGAGGAAAAGTCTTCCAGCAGTGTGTAAAATGCCAGTTTCTTGCAGAAGGAGCAAAGTCGTGGTGTCTTTTGAGTGCTGGAGGAAAGGTTTGAGGAGGAGCTGCCTGTTCCTGTGCCAGGGATGTCACCTGTGCCAGCTGATGGCATCCAGGTGGCAAGCACAGCTCCTGCAGGCCGTGTCACACCCACCCTGCAATGCCAGCCCTCCTCTGCTGCCACCTCATCCCCCATTGCTTCAGGGGCACCAAACCCAACTGGGGTGTGGACTTTGGCTGCTTCTAAAACGGTGCTGAATTATAAATTCTAAGCTAAACTGTACACATTTTCAATATTTAGCTGTTAATTCTAATCCAAGGCAAGAATTGTCTGTCTTATGAAATAAAAATACTCTAAGGGAATTATAAATAAGTGCAGTCTATCACACTTTTGTTCTCTGCTCCTTCTCTCATGTTTTTAAAGCTTCATTTGTTCACATGACTGAACACTTACCTGATGCTTTCATAGCAGTAGTTAATATAATTTCCAGACCTCTTTCCCAAGCTAATTTGTGTCTGTGGCTGATGAACACAATGTTCTTGCTGCTTCTGTTTCCCTCCTGTGTATTCCTGTGCTTGTTTCATCTTCCTTCTCTCTCTCTCTCTCTAGCTGACACAATTCTTTATTCTTCATTTTGTAAATCATGTGTTTGTCACGAACAGCAGTTGTATTTGCTATACAAAACCATGTAAATAAAAAACACAGCAGCTAACTAAAAATAAAAGGCAATTCAGAGACTAAACCTGTTTTTTTTCAAATTAAAAAAAAATGGAAATTAGGTACAGTTGGCACAGTGATCCAAACAGGGAAGTTTTGAGTAAGTTTCAGTTTATTTCAGAAAGTAACACTGACAACTCCTGTGAGAGCTCTAAGGTGGAGGTGAGAGAAGCAGCTGCTTGGTCTCAGGGTGTCAAAATTGAATGGAAGTGAGGAGGTATTTGAGGTACTGAGGGGCTTTGATGAAGGGTTTTGCAGACTAATGTCAACTCATGCAGGAAGCTCTGGATGGGCAGAGGACCGAGGCTCTGTCCAGGTGAGAATTTGGGGTTACTCAGCTCAAAGTTGCAGGACATTGTTTTTGTTTTTGATGGCAAGAGTGATGAGGGAGTTTAGTAAACTAAAACATGAGGAGTTCACATCAGAATGAGGGAGAATTTTTCATGAGGGTGGCAGAGGATGGGAACAGGTTCCCAGGGAGAGTGTGGTGTCTCCAGAGTCGTTCCAAACCCACCTGCTCCAGGTGACCCTGGCTGCACTGGATGGTTCCCAGAGGTCCCTTCCAACCCTGAATATTCTGTGCGGCTCTGGGGAAAAAAAAAATAAAATTACACAGGCGTAAGTTTGTTTCTGAAGTGTTAGTTTGTGTCAACCCTCCTGATGTTTTCATGCCTGGAACTCTTTACGCCCACATTGACCAACACGCTGAGGAGACAAATCCAATGGTTTGTCCAGAGAGTGGGGACACTGTGGGGACATGATGGGGAGACATTGGGGACTCTGTGAGGATTCTGTGAGGGCACAACAGGAACATTGTGTAGACACGGTGTGGATGCTGTAGGGCAAACAGTGGGGACACTGTGGGGACACGGCAGGGACAATGTGGGACACAGTGGGAACTCTGTGGGGACACGGCAGGGACAATGTGGGACACAGTGGGAACTCTGTGGGGGATACAGGGGAGACACGGCAGGGACAATGTGGCATACAGTGGGGACACTGTGGGGACACGGCAGGGACAATGTGGGGACACTATGGGGACACGGCAGGAACAATGTGGGACACAGTGAAGACGCTGCGAGGGATACAGGGGAGACACTATGGGTACACGGCAGCGACAATGTGGCACACAGTGGGGACACGGCAGGGACAATGTGAGACACTGTGGGGACACTGTGGGGGAAACGGCGGGGACTTTGTGAGGAGACAGTGGGGACCTGGCCGGGACACTGTGGGGAGCAGGGTGGGGAGACATTGGGAAGAGACTGTGGGGACAATACAGGGACATTGTGGAGAGACAGTGCGGACACTGTGGCGACACCGTGGGGGCACGGCAGGGAGACAGCGGGGACACCGCGGAGGCACTGCGGGGACACTGTAGGCACACTGTGAGCGCACCGCTGGAGCATCCTAGGGACACTGTGGGCACCGGGAGGGGACACTGCAGGGACACGGCGGGCACGCTGCGGGGACACTGCAGGGACATTCTGGGCAGCCGGCGGGGACACCGCGGGCCGGCTCGGGACGCTCGGAGCGCTCCGCTCCGGCTCCGCTCCCGCCCGGTCCCGCCGCCCCCCTCGGGCTCCCTGAGGCTCCCTCAGCCTCCCGCCCTCGGCTGCGCGCGCAGCGCCGCTCCCGCCGCGCGGGCTGCCGGGAGGGCCGAGCGGCTGTGGTTAATGTCCGCCATGTTTGCCATGGCGCAGGGAGCGGACCGAGCGAGCCCGGCGCGGATCTAGGGCTGCGGGGCGTGCGCTGCGGGCTACGGGCGGCCCCGCCGGGAGCTGCGCCGGGGCGGCGGGACCCTCCATGGTGGCGCGGGCGCGGCGCGGGAGCGGCTGGGAGGCGGCGGCGAGGCCGCACTGAAGGCCCCCCCCCCCCCCGCCCGCCCGGCCCCGGGGTGTTATTGTGAGGGGGAGACAATGAGCAAACTCTCCTTCCGCGCCCGGGCGCTAGACGCCGCCAAACCGCTGCCCATCTACCGCGGCAAGGACATGCCCGACCTCAACGACTGCGTCTCCATCAACCGGGCCGTGCCGCAGATGCCCACGGGGATGGAGAAGGAGGAAGAATCGGTAAGGGAGCGCGGCGCAGGGGGGGCACCATTGTTTACAGGCACCCCCCGCACGGGGAACCGGCCGCCGGTATTCACCAAGCGCGCTACGCTCGCTCCGCCGCGGGGCGCTCGGGGCGCTGCGCAAACGGCGCAGCGTAAGCCGCGGTCCGGCGCCGCGAGCGGGCCCTGCCGCCGTCCGCCATCTTCTGCTGCGCGTCCCGGGCGCGGGTGAGCGGGGGGGGGCTCGGCGTGAGGGCGGCGGGACGGGACGGGCCGGCGGCGGCGCGGAGCGGAGCGCGGTGGCGGAGCGGCGGAGCGCCCTGTCAGAGCGGCGGAGCGCGGCGCCGGCCCGGCGGAGCGGGGCGGGCTGCCGACAGGCTCCGGCTGCCGGAGCGGCTCGGGATGTCAGAGCGGCGGAGCGTGCGGCGCGGCGTGCCGGAGCCGGCTCGGGGTGTCAGCTCGGATTGTCAGCTTGGGCTGGCGGAGCTCACTCGGGATGTCCGAGCGGTACAGCGGCTCGCCGTGCCGGAGCGGCGGAGTGCGGAGTATCGGAGCCGGGCTGCCGGAGCGGCGGCTCGGGGATGCCGGAGCGGGCTCGGGCTGTGCCGGTGCTCGGGATGCCGGAGCTGCTGCAGCGGGCTCGGGATGCCGGAGCTGCTGCAGCGGGCTCGGGATGCCGGCCCGGTGGAGCGGCTCGGGGTGCTCGGCGCGTTGTGGACTAAAGCTGATACTACTCCTGCCAACCCTGTAGTGAGTGGCTGTCAAGTCGCTCGGGCTGGGGAGGTGGTGGCGGCGTGAGAGTGCTGGGTGCTGTGTTGAGCCGCTCCGCGGGGAGCGAGCGGGTCCGGGCCAGCTTCTCCCTTTCCGAAGGACCGCGGGACGCGCTGTCCCTCTCCTCCGGCCGGGGGTCGCCGAGCCCGGCGGCAGCTCCGTGTCGCGTTCGGGTCGCTGTCAGTCCCTGCGGTCGTGCACGTGTGGGGCTGAGGGCACAGCGCTGTACACACACACAGATTGTGCACACGTGGGACTGCAGGGACAGCAAAGCACAGCAGCTTTGGCTCCGCTGTGGGACAGTGTCTGTGTTCCTGCGACCACCCCCGGTGCTGCTCGGAGTTATTTAACACCGCTGCTTGGTGCTGCTGCTGCTGCTCGCTGTGCATCGCATGGCACAGGCGTCAGCCGGACGCGTTGTGTGAAGCCTCGGAGCTTTAATGTTATTTCCAAGTCTACCAGCCGGTGTTCAGCGTGGACGGACGTGTGATGTGTGTTCTGCTCGTAGTGTTAAAGGGTGGAAAAGCTTTTGTGCGCTGAGGTAAATATAAGTTTGTGGGTGTTTTGGTGAGCAGCGGGACAGCTTTGGAAACGCTCGCACGCAGCTCTGGTGTCCTCCGAACGTACTGCTTTGTCTTGCTGATCTTCAAACGCTTTTCTGGAAGAGTAAGGTTTATTTTCTGCTCCTGGGACTTGTGTAAGCTCAGACAGAGGCTGTCGCCTGATGTGTCTGTACTTGCAGAGCCGATAGTAAATGCACCCTCCAGAATTTCCTCAATGAATCCGTGTCTCCGCCTCAGCCAAACCTCTGTGCCTGTGGATTGGCTTTTCCGAGGTTACAGCTGTCAAAGGAGGCTCCGCGCTTTCCTCGCTGCTTTTTCTCACCTGGCTGTCGGTATTAAAAGGAGTCCTCTGGCTTATCATGATGGGCTTTTATTTTTTAATTTACTGTGTATCAAAACTTCAGGAATTCCCCAAGAGTAACGCTGCTAGAAGCTGGGATTGTAGTTAAAAGGAACAACACTGGGGTACTAATGAAGCAATATTGGAGACTAATTTGGTTTTCTCAGCCTCGAAAATCTGTCTTGCAGCACTGTGTTTGCATTTAATATTGAAATTAATTCTGTAAAATGGCTGTTATTTTGATAAATCATGTTTAAAATAAAGTTGTTAATGGAAAATTGCTGTAAGAGTTCAAGCAAACAAGCTGCTTAAATGATTGAGAAGATTAGATTTATACTTCAATAAAACTACTTTAGTGTTGTCCTAAAAAGTTGTTTTTCTGTGTGAGTGAGGTTTGTTTTCTCAGCGCTGCCATGTGGCTCTGTTTGATATATTATGTAATGGTCTCAAAATGAAATGACTGAAGCAATATATAAACATAGTGTGAGATGCATCAGCCAGGCAAGATTATAAACTGCTATTCTTAGATTATTCAGATTATTGCCATGTCGTGATGGTTTCATTCATGGCTTGTCTTTCTCCTAGTGTACCACAGATAATCTTAATTAATAATTTAAAAAAAATTATATGAAATAACTTTTTAAATCTAGAAACGGCTGTTGCGGGTGGCAGTAGTTAAATATTTGAGAAATACCTAAACAGCTTTAATTCACAGCAAATACTGCCATGATCGATTTGATGTATTTGGGAAAAGGGATTTGGAAAAGGACTTTTTGGAGGGAGAGGAAATCTCTGCACACTCATTTCTGCCCTCAATTTCCGGGGCCTTTTTCCCCATTGGAAGTGGTTTGCAGGCTCAGGGTGGCTGCTGTTCCCCATCCGCGAACCTCGTGCTCCTCTGGCCCCAATTCTCCTCCCGGTGGCACCAGAAGGGTCTTGTGGCACGGGGTGTCCCGGGGTCAGTCAGCACCTTCCGGGATATATTCCACTGGAAATCAACATTATTTCCAGATTTGCGGGATTTAAAACGCTCGGGTGATGTGTCTGCCCCATTCTTCACAACCCAGCCTCGCTGGTGCAGGCATGGGGTTTAATTAGCTGGTGATTGATCATTTGTACGTACAAAAGTGCAAATTTCGGTCCATTTGTTCTTGATGAATATTCTGGAACTGTTTCTGTATGAGTATCTCCGAGATTGATATCCACTCGCAGCCTTTCACAAATCAGCAGCTCGTTTCTCTCACTTGGAGATTCCAGCTGTGAAAGAATTAGGCTTCTCTTCTGTAGCAATGTTTATATTACAAATGTTTATAATTTACTGTAAATTAAACCTGAGGAAGAAAATTGTGTGGGTTTGTTTTTAAGCTCACGTGAGAGAGCGCTGCAGCAAAGTGTCCTTTGGGGAGTTCAGAAACTGAGCGGGGACACTTGTGGGTTTTCTCTTTTCTCCTGATGAGTAAGACTCGTATTTCCTAATGCTAATGAATTGTTTTGACTGGAAAGGGAGAAAGTTGCAGAATAGATAAGCCTTGGGTTTGTTTTGTAGCACATAACTGTGTTTTTATTTGAATTCCTATTACCGGAGATTGCCGGGTTGCTGAGGTGAAACCGTGCTCGGTAATGAGGCGCCTTCACACGGGAGGTGAATTTACCTGAGGTGTGAGGGAGCTGAAAATGCGGCGGGAATGGGCGATCCCGGGATTGCCCGGCCGGAGCTATCCGAGCCCTCATCTCGTTTGCACCTCCGTTCATTGACACTTCGGCTTGGCTCGGCATCACAGGCCTGAGGGGGAGAGGAAAATGCAGGAACGGCAACTTAAGGACGCGCTTGACGCTGCAGAAATGCTGACACCGTACCCGTGGGAAGGGACTTTCCTTCCCAGCCCCTCAGGGATCGCCTCGGGATGAGCCTTCTCTGATCATTAAATACATCTTCGCTTCTGGTTGTTTTGGCTGGAAGTAGTTAACTTGAAATTCTTTTTTCTTTTTTTTTCTCTTAGTTCATTCAGTTTCTTTTGTAATGCTGGAACTTGAAGTGCTCATGCTCGGGCTTTGAGGTGGTGATACTCCTGGAGCAGCTTTTTCACTCTCCTTTCAAAGCAGGAAGCTTTTAGCTTTGCACAAGTCCTGGTTTTCCTGTTAAACTGTATCAGCAGAAATATCCATAATGAATGTTTCCCTCTGCTACGGGGAACTGGGAGAGTGTCAAATATGTGAGGATTTACTTAAGCTGCTGCTCAGAAGTACCTGCCTGCTGCTGATGCACTCAGGTCTGGGTTTAAAAACACAAATACACATAAATCACTGCCCACATGGACAGAACCTGCACTTAGCTGCGTGTTTGTGTGTGGGCTGTGCACTCATAACCTGTGGTTGAACCCTCAGAGTTCCTACAAACGAGAGGCTTTGTAGAACAAAGAGGCCCAGACAGCAGTGAGAAAAACTGGAGGCCAACAGAGGATAACTTCAGCTCCAGCCATGCAAATATTCTGTGGAACAGAAATCCCTCAGAAAGACTGCATGGGAATCTGTGTGAGAAACTCCCAGGATTGTATTTCCATGCAAAACCAGCTGAAATCAAGAGCACACTTTGCTTAGGAAAGGAATTGGGTTTGTTTGACTAAAATCAGCTGGGTTATCTGCTGGGGAAATAAAATTCCCAGTGTAAGTTATTCCTCAGTTAGATTAAGCACCTGTATTTATTTACTTACTTGGGGAGTATTTGGAGGCTGCTGAGATTACTGAAGTATGTTTGGCATTAGGCAGCAAATTGCTGGACTGTGATTTTTATTCACAGAATTTTGAACTTCAGTTTTGTTTGAGGTCTTTCCCTGCCTTCATCTCCTGTGCTTTTCTCCCTCCTCCGAGTCCCGTTGCCCGGTGATGTTCCTCCCATTTCCCAGGCATTATTTCAGTTCCCAACTCTGACACTTTATCCTTGCTGTGCTGTCACCTGCAGCATCTCTGGGCCGTGTTTAATGTCCCGTTTGATAACGGTGAATCAGAATTAACCTCGACCAGCTGAGCTCTGGAGAGCTCTTAAACTGAAGAGCTCCACGTTTAATTTGTTGTGGCTGAAGTGAAACACGGCCGAGATTTGCTCTCAAGTCTCCACCTCACGAGCAGTTTATTAGGGCTTATCACATTCACACCTATCAGCAAACCTGTCACAAGTGCTTGGGCTATCAGCTGAGCCCGGGGCAAGTGTCACTGATCCCCGAGTGAGCCGAGCTGCAGGTAGAGGAGACATTCTGCTTTTTGGGGTGTGGATAAAGGGCGGTGACAGCGGCTCGTGCATCCTGTGATGGGGAGCACGCGGGGCTGGGGATGGGAGCGGTGTGGCGCCGGAGTCAGACGGGCTCAGCCCTGTCTCAGCACCCGCGGGTGGTTCGGGTGAAGCCGCGCTGCTGCTGCCGGGGTCAGACGGGCTCAGCACCCGCGGGTGGTTCGGGTGAAGCCGCGCTGCTGCTGCCGGGGTCAGACGGGCTCAGCCCTGTCTCAGCACCGCACGGTGGTTCGGGTAAAGCCGCGCTGCTGCTGCCGAGCTCAGATGGGCTCAGCCCTGTCTCA
>JAWWLW010000300.1:2047314-2059814 GCA_035041385.1 Myiothlypis coronata | reverse complement strand
CAGTTCAAACAGCAGCAGTCAAACACAGCCAGATCCATGGATCTGAGTAGTGAAAGGCCATTTTGTAAAAAGAGAGTGGTGTCACTGTGAGACTAATCACCTTGTCTGGGGGGCAGAAGCAGGCCCAAGTTTGCCAGTATTTCAGACAGCTGTGTCTGTAGAGGTCAAATGTAATCAGAGAGGATGTTCCCAGTAGGCAGAGCTGTGGAAGTTAACAGGACTTTCTTGCTCATTTGTATTTTCTTCAGCTACTTACCATCATGGACACATAGTTCCAAAGCATGTCTAAGTGATGTCTCTGTGAGTGCAGATCCACAAACCAGAGGAGTTTTTGGGATGAAATCAGCCTCTGTCCTGCTGCTCATAACAGAGCTCTGGCCCTGCAGCCCCTGGGGTTCAGGCTGTTCTGGGTAACTGGCACACTGTTCTCTCTGAGCTTGGCCAAAACTGAACAATTCCATTTCAGCTGAGTTTATTTTATAGATAAAACTAAATATTCTGCATGAGCTTAGCTTATGTCTTACAAGGTCTCATTAATCTAAGCTTGTGGGCCGTGGATGAATTCCCCCATTTCTTTAGGTTGATGTTCTGTTGACAAGTGACACTTTTGCAGTTCAGTTGTTCCTTGGCACACAATTCATGTTTGTCCTTTGCAGGATGTGGTTCAGGGGGTTATTTGGGCACTTGGATTCCTCCCAGCATTACCTTTGTAGCAAAACCTTTGATTCAATTATTGCATCATTTCTCACCAGCATGCTGAAGTGTCCAATTTTTACTGTTTATTTACTAAACAGGAGATTTGGGAAAGAATGAAATCTCTGTGATGCAATAGAGACCATAGAGGTGATGGAGAAAAATCAACAAAAAGGAATTGTTTCTCTCCTTAATAAAAGAAACAAACTTGGAAGCAAGGCAGGCTGAATGAACTGAAACCAAGCTGCTGGTGGAGGAATGTATTTTATTCTGTTCTTTGCTGGACACTGCCAGAAACACTGTGAATACTGTTAATAAACATGTCTTAAAATGTTAAATATATTATGCCAAAGTTTTCTTTGTCTTGTTGAGACTCACAGTCTTTCTGGACAGAATTACAGAAGGTATTTGAGCTGAAGATAAATATCAGATACTGCTCCAAGATAATTTTTCCCACATATTCTGGATGGACTAGGTGTGATACAAGGCAGCTTTATGCTGCATAAACTGCTTAGAAATTCTGTTTTAATCTTAAAACACAAATAGCAGCAATACTCACCTTGGCCAGGGAAGTTATGTAAACTGATGGAAAATGCCAGGAGGACACATACTATAATCCATACTTACTGGGGGGTATTTCTGGCAAATGATGTTTTGCTGGGATTCTAGTAGCCTAAGATTTTAATATTTTTTACATTTGTTTATTTGGATCAGTGGTTCCAAGCAGAGAAAAGTTAATTTATTTGTAAAGGCTGGAATTAGTGAATAAGCAAAGTTTCAGGTATTAGTTGACCACAGTGGCACCAGCACAGGTGATGCTGAGCAGAATGTAAATAAAAAACCTTGAACTGTTAAAGTTATTCCAGCATGCTTCATAATTTTCCAAGGATATTTGTAGCATCAGTAACACAGAGATGCATCTAAAGTTACTGATAATTAGCAAAGAGATCAAGTTGGTAAACTTGGACCTAAATTAGAGCTCAGGGGATGGAAGATGAGTCAGAAACAATGAAACAATTTCCATTAAGTGGGGAATGAACTGCAGTCATCTTTGAAAGGAACTTTTTGGCAGAAGTGTCTGTTTCATTTTTTGCTTGGGTGACCCTCAGCGTTTATCAGTTTGCTGCCTTGGCTCAGGCTGGTGGCTGCTGCTGGCACAGGGGTGGCAGGGCTGTGGTTTATGGGGAGGGAGGGCACTGGGAGCTCTGGTGTCAGTGGGAACCTGTGCCTGTGGCAGCTTCAGGAGTGTGCAGCCACAGCCTTGATGTAGTTAGCTAAATGAAAGGGTTAATTTAGTGAAGGTAAACCCAGCTCAGTGTAACTTCACTGGGAAACAAATTGCATTTGTGTGGGTTAGTGTAGACTGGGTCCTGGGGGAGCTCAGGTAAACAAAAAAGCAAATCCCTGTGGCAGGTACTGCTGGGAGTGGGTGGGGTGGCAGAGGCTGGGAGCTGGATGCTGTTTGCAGCAGCAGTGAGCAAATCCTGAGCATTCCTGGAGAAACTCCCCAGCAAATCCTGAGCATTCCTGGAGAAACTCCCCAGCAAATCCTGAGCATCCCTGGACAAACTCCCCAGCAAATCCTGAGCATCCCTGGAGAAACTCCCCAGCAAATCCTGAGCATCCCTGGAGAAACTCCCTAGCAAGTCCTGAGCATTCCTGGAGAAACTCCCCAGGTGGGATCACTGGGATGCTGTTTGCAGCACCAAATCCTGAGTATTCCTGCAGAAACTTCCCAGGTGGGATCACTGGGATGCTGTTTGCAGCACCAAATCCTGAGCATTCCTAAAGAACCTCCTAGGCTGGATCACTGGGGCCTGTCTGACAGCCCTGTGGAAGTGCAGGTGTTCTGGAGGAGAAGGTCTGGATTCACCCTGAGTCAGGAGAACGTGCCAGGGTTTAGCAGGAGGTTCCATGTGGGCTGGAACTCGGGGCTGGTTCTCCAGCAGCTCCCCCAGCTGCTGTGGCAGGGGCAGGAGCAGGAGCAGGGGGTGGTGATGGATGGTTCATGGATCCATGGCACATGAACACCTGGGTCTGGAGATGGCACATGAACACCTGGGTCTGGAGATGGCTTTGGAAGCCAGGGAGCTGCCAGCTCCAGGGTGAAAAATGGCTTTTTCTAGAGCAGTTGCAGTTCACTCAATGCTTGGGGAAAGAAGAAAAGTGGTGATTAAGGACGTTGCTGAAATTGTTTTGAGGAGTGGTAAATGAACATTGGTGAGGAGGACACTTCATGGGAGTCCCAGTGCTGGGACAAACCAGCTTTGGGCTGATGAGCTGAAAAGGAGAGGTGGTAACCCTGCAATTCCTGAGGCCCTCATGCCTCCCCAGGCTGCTGGGAGCTTGTGGCTGTCCTGTCTGCACTGAAACAGGCAGTGCTGCCATCCTTCCATCCCTGCAGTGTCAGTAACCTGCACCCCGTGTGAACCCCCCATCTGAGGGGAGCTGCACTGACAAACACAGGGCACAGCAAACAGAGCATTGCTGGGGGCAGAAAAGCATGAGAAGTGGGATGTGTGACAAGGGCTGCTGCTGCTCTCACAGGAATGATGGGGGTTGTTTGACAAAATGAGTCTGGATTTGTTTGATGGTGCCAAGTACCTGTTGGATGCCTTTTATTTTGATTATTTCTCAAAACATTGAGCAGAAATAGGGAGGGACCCCCTGCTCCCAGCTGAGGTGCACCATGGGGTACTTGAGGTGCTGGGGGTGACCTGCCCTCCCTCCTGGAGACCCATCACCAATATCCAGTGTGCTCCTGAGGCACATTGGTGGTTTCAGGTACTTTTTGATTCCATTGTGGGCTTTTTCTTTTCTTTTTGCTTGTCTTGGTGTCTCCTGGTTGCTCATGATCCTGGTTTTATTCTGGATGTTTCAGGACCTTTTATTGACTCTTGTTTTCCCACTGTGGAAATGGAGGGAAGTTTCCTGGCACTGCTGACAATTTACAGGTGAACAACATCACATCTTCTGTCACAGATCCTCCTGCTCACTGATATCCTGGCTTGGAAAAACTGCCTGGAAACGTTTTTGTCCACAGGGGATTATTGAATTGTCTACTGACAGGAAATAGGCTGACATCTTTTCTGATGTGAGACCAACATCTGCCTGAGGGCAAACAAGCTTTTTGTGGACTTGAATGGTTTCCAGCCCACATGTGAGCAGGGATGTGCTGGAGAGGCAGATGTGATGTTGAAAGCTGCAGTTGAAGTCTCATCCACAGTGAATTGTTGGAGAGCTCTTGGTCACATGCCCAGTGACAGTGTCTTAAATAAACTTGCCATGCAACTTGTATTACTGAATTAATATTGCCAGCACTTCTTGACACATGGTTACAGCCTGTTGTTATTTTCTCCTCAAATAAATTGTTACAGTGTGTGGTAGGTCAGAGCACTCTCCTGCCCAAGTGCTGTTGGCACAGTTGGTGCAGTTGGGCAGTGTCTCCTCTGAGAGGTCCCAGCTTGGGCTGAAGATGCTGAGGAGCTGCTTTTTAGCCCTTCCCATTGCATCTGGCTGAGTTCCTGTGCCTGAATAAATCAATAAATCACTAAAAAAATAAACACTGCTAGTGGTTTAGCTCAGTTATTGCACTGGGGCCAGGCTCAGGTGTGGAAGGACACTGCTGTCACCTGCCTGTGGCAGGGAAAACACTGGGATTTGTTTTAAAGACATTTTGGGGGTTTTCTTTTCCCAAGTTTTTGTTTTAAGGCACTCTCAAAGCGCACAGGGCAGCTGAGTAGCAGAGGTTTTTAAATTATCACTTGGTGTAACCACAAGGTAAGAGCATGGAGATAAGATAGTGCTGTTTGTCTGTTCAGAATAGAATATATTTCATCAGGCCTATTAACTGCTGTTATTGCAGTGCTGATTGAGTTACTGGGAGTGTTGTTCCTGGTGTGTCACCCCTTCAAGGTTTTATTAGCTGTACAATTAATGTTTCTATTAGCAGTTCTTACTGCTGTGTGCAATTTACTCATCTTTGTTGTAAAATTTTATTTCTGCTGTGTTACCTGAATGGGAACTTCCTTCTGCTTTTAGCAGCACCAGGAACTTTGTCAAGTATGGAAAGTAATTAGCACAATTAGTAATAAAGACATGAGCTTTGCTGAGAAGTTGAGAACTGTTTGGAGAGCCTGAAGGAATTGTCAGGCTCTGCATCCACAGCTGAGGTGCTTTTGGAAAAGAAGTAACAATTCCCACAGGATTGGGCTAGGATTTCTACAGTTACATAAAACCAGAAAAAGTTTAGTCTGTTAAGTATTTTAACATTTTAGGTTTGTTGTACTGTTTAAAAATGGGCAGCAGAAATTATATTGAGACTTCAGTGTAAATGCTTTTTCTCCAAGTGTGGAATTTGATTGAAGATGGTGTTAGTTCTTATTATCCTACCATGATATTCTGCAGGAGCTGCATTATATCAGTACTATCAAGCATCTTTCCTCTTCTTTTGCAAAGATACATCAAAGTTTCTGTGCCTATCACCCCTTCAGATCACTTCAAATGAAACTTCTTGGATTCCCTCCATGCTGGAAGTTGGAGACCAGCAGCTTCTCCCTGCTGTGTGTTACATGGGGAAACTTTCCAGCATTAAAAAGTGTTCTGGCACAGAAGTGCTGCTCTGGAATTTGCTCAAAAAAAGTCATTTTTGGTTTCTGGTCACAGGTGTGTGTCCAGAGTGTGTTACTCACCCACATTTCCATTTCTTGTGTTGCAGCCTTTAATCTGGACAATGAGCAGCCAGATTATGATATGGACTCTGAGGATGAGACCCTTCTGAACAGGCTGAACAGGAAGATGGAAATCAAACCACTGCAGTTTGAAATAATGGTTGACAGACTCGAAAAAGCCAGTTCTAGTCAGGTATGGTGGGAAGAAATCTCTGGGAGGTTTTGCTTTCCTGGGGGTGGTTCTGAGTGCTTGGTTTTATTTCCTGCTAACAGGAGAAGTGTGTTTGTTTGTGTGAGAAATCACATTTGTCTCCTGTGTCAGTGTTGGTAACTTCACATAAAACAGGTGGGGAAGGAACTTTTGGGGTTGCAGGGATTGGTTTTAAATTTTAATTTAATTCATTAATGTTAGACACACAGCTTGTTGTAGCACAGTTGGTATGGAATAAGCTTGTGATGATCAGAAAGTGTAGAAATGGTTATAAACATATCCAAAAAAATAAAATCCAAATATTGTTAGACTTGTTTCTGCTGGACATTGACACTGGTTGGGTTTTGAGGGTTAGGAGCACAGACAGTGAATTAATTTGTACCAGTGTTAAATGAGATCCTGAGGTGTTCCAGGAGGGCAGTGTCTGGAGAAGGGTCCTACAGCCCAAAATATTCACTCCAAAACTAAAGCTGGGGGACCAGTTTGTGCAAGTCAGGTTGGAGCAGGTGCAGTTATTGCCCAGTGAGAGGAGGCTTTGTGGGGGGGAAAAATCCAAAGTATTCACTCCAAAACCAAAGCTGAGAGATCAGTTTGTGCAAGTCAGGTGGAGCAGGTGCAGTTATTGCCCAGTGAGAGGGAAAAAATCCAAAATATTCACTCCAAAACTAAAGCTGAGAGATCAGTTTGTGCACATCAGGTTGGAGCAGGTGCAGTTATTGCCCAGTGAGAGGGAAAAAATCCAAAATATTCACTCCAAAACTAAACCTGAGGGATCAGTTTGTGCACATCAGGTTGGAGCAGGTGCAGTTATTGCCCAGTGAGAGGAGGCTTTGTGGGGGGGGAAAATCCAAAATATTCACTCCAGAACTAAACCTGAGGGATCAGTTTGTGCACATCAGGTTGGAGCAGGTGCAGTTATTGCCCAGTGACCTGAGGCTTTGTGAGAGGGAAAAAATCCAAAATATTCACTCCAGAACTAAAGCTGGGGGATCAGTTTGTGCACATCAGGTTGGAGCAGGTGCAGTTATTGCCCAGTGACCTGAGACTTTGTGGGGGGGAAAAATCCATTGTGGGATCCATGGCCCTGCCTCAGTTCCTGAACCTGATTTAGTTCACTGCTGTCTGTTAAAAGGCCAAAATATTGAATTTTTCTCTGTCTTAGAGCAACTTCAGAAAGGCAGAGATTTTTTACTATGCTGAGAAAATGGGAATGAAGGGAAAAATAGGGAATACATTGGATGATACTTGTTGAACATGCAGGAGCTTTGATGGACACCCCTGTTCTGGCTTTCAGTTCAGGCCATTCTGGTGATCACTTTTCATGTTCAATATTCATCCCTCTGATGCTGCTTTCACCTTTCTTTGATGGAGTAATGAAGTTCAATTTTAGATTTGAAAATGCTTTTCAAAAATAAAATAAGAACACAGGTTTTTCTGTGTAGACACAAGTTACTGCTGCAGGTTATTGGAGCCTGGGCAGGGCAGTGGCTGGTGGGGTTTGAGTGCTGCTCACAATTCCCCTTGCCATGCCTGATCCCTGCAATATTAAATTCAGGATGTTGCTGGGAATGCCTGATCCCTGCAATATTAAATTCAGGATGTTGCTGGGAATGCCTTCTCTGCCCAGCAGGGGTTCCAGCTTTCCTCCTGGGCATTTTGATTTAAGCAGGGAATACAAGAACTCTGCATCTGCAGGCAGACACAGGCTCAGCTTCACTTTCCCAGCTGTGCACTCAAGGCTGAGGTGATTTTAAAAAATATTTTTATATTTTTAATTTTTTAATTTCTTATTAATTTCTTATTTTTTTATATTTTTATATTTTTATAAGAAATATGTTAATGGAAAAAAGGGAGCAAAAGACAAAACTGAAATTATTTCTAAGCAATACTTTTTCCTGTTTTTAAAAAGAACAGTTCAGTGCTTTTTTAATTCTACCACAGATTGCAAAGGTTTTCTTCTGCTTGTGCTGGAACTAACACTTGCAGAGTAGCCATGGTTACACTTAGGATTTCCTTATTTTTCCAAAATGTGTTGTTTCCTTTTTTCGCTTCTCCTAACGTAGGAACAAGATAAAAAGTTTGACACATTGCAAAAGTGCAAATTAAGTTGTTCAGTTGATATTTTTCAAATTAAGGGGCAGATGAAGTGCTGCCTGACTTCTTTTTAAGTAACACTAAGTACTGTTTTCTTTTTGTTTAATGAAGGGGTTGAAGATGATATGAGCCTGTTAATCTAATGTACTACTTAGTGATACTTTTGCATTTATTTAGAGTCTGATTTCCATATAAAAAGCTGAACACATATTTCATTTTTATCTTAAAATCATCTGTGTAGAACTACCACCTCCTGAAATAACTCAGAAAACAAGTGAACATCCTTGTGTCCCCAGGCTGGAATAAACAGGCATGGACATTGTCCTGTTCTATCTCAGAGTCAACATTTGGGGGGAAATAATTAAGAAATAAATTGGCTTCTAGGGGAATCAACATTCAGCTGCAAAGAATTACACATTAATAAAGGTTGACCAATAAGAAACTTCATTTCTTTGTGATTCCCCAATCATGAGCTGCAGTCTGCAGTAAGTTCTCTCTCTCCTGTGCTTGTACTTGTTTCAAAGTGTTCTCAGATTTCATGACAGATTGCTGGAGTTCTAAACCATTGCATGAAAGAGGCGCTGCTGGTTCAGAAAAATTGGGAACACTACCTTGGTGACTTCAATTTCCATGAATGTTTTTACATCCCCTTACTCTGGTGCTGGAAAACTGTCACCCTGATTTTTTAAGATTTTCTAAGCTTGCTGCTGTTGACATTCTTGTAGGGAACTTTCTCACACACTTTCTGTAAATAACTCATTGTTTGCATTCCTTCAATGGAGGAGGAGAGAGTTGATGGACTGTTGGTTTAACCAGTGTCATTGGAGAGGTGGCACTGTCACCTTTGTAAAACTGTAAATATGGGAGTCAGAAAAATAAAAATCCCTTTTTTCCTTCACCTCGAGAGCGAGCGCGCTTGCGTTCTTTCGTGTCCGATAGCGACAGAAAACAACAAATTTATCCAGAAAGTGCCCAACTGGTGTGAGCGTGCTGACTTTGCCTGCAGCCCCATCTCAGGTGGGCTTGTCCCTGTTCCCCTGCAGCTTGTGACCCTTCAGGAGGCCAAACTGCTGCTCAACGAGGACGATTACCTGATCAAGGCTGTCTATGACTACTGGGTGAGGAAGCGCAAGAACTGCCGGGGGCCCTCCCTCATCCCCCAGATCAAGCAGGAGAAGAGGGATGGCTCCACCAACAACGACCCCTACGTGGCCTTCAGGAGGAGAACGGAGAAGATGCAGACCAGAAAGGTGATTGGCAGACTCTGCTGTTGGAATTGTGCATTCCTGCCCTGGTAGGGAGAGTTTGGGTCCCTGTCCAGCATCCTGCAGGGGATGAGTTGCTGTCCATCCTTCAGTTTTCTGAGCTGAAACTCAGAGCAATGCCTGGCACACAAACAACCTGCTGGCTTGGAAACTTTCCTTTCTGTGGGCAAAGGAGAAACAATTCCCAGTTTTTATATTTGTAGCATGAAATGATTTGAACCAGGAAATCTGTAATCACCCAGCATTCTCCTTTGTACACCTGCACAGCCTTACCGTGTGTGGAATCAAGGTGGGGAAAGTGCTGTAGGCTTGAATTCTTTGTTCTGACAAACTTCCCCTGGTTTGTTTAGAAATCTGAGCAAAACATGCAAAAGTTCTTCCCAGCTTTCTCTTCAAACCGGGTTTATTTTGCTTTTTGGGGCTTTGTTTGCCAAGCAGGATCTGCTTTAGGAAAAGCTGCTTTGGAGTGTCCTCATGAGCCTCGTTTGCAGCAGCATTATATAACTTTATTTTTGTAGTTTGTGCCCCATGGCTTTTGCTTTTGACTAAAAATTTGTTTCATCTCTCAACAGAACCGAAAGAACGATGAAGCATCTTATGAGAAGATGTTGAAATTAAGGAGGGAGTTTAGCAGAGCCATAACAATTTTGGAGATGATTAAGAGGAGAGAGAAAACAAAACGGGAGCTGTTGCATTTAACGTTGGAAGTTGTGGAGAAAAGGTAAAATCCCAGATTATAAAAAGCAGTGTTTAAAATTTTTATTAAATGGCTTTGAAATCATCTCTCATTATTTATTGTAGCAGCATAAACTGCAAAAATTAAAAGAGAAGGGGTTTGTGGAGACAGTTGGAAGACACTTTGTGTCTCTCAGACATTTCCCAGGGGAAATGCAGCCCTGTAGTTTCAATTCTGATTTCTCAGGTACCGTTTGGGTGATTATGGAGGTGAAATCCTCAATGAAGTGAAGCTGAAGAGACCTGACAAAGAGCTGGGCACAACTCCATCATCTCTCCACAATGGGAACCACCACAAAGTTCAAGAATGTAAAGTTAAGGTAAGATTTTTTTTTCCCCCTGCCATGAATCTCTTGTTCCTGGGATCATAATTCCTGTGGGATCATCATGTCCTTGTATATGCTTTGAATTCAGACCTGTCCCTGAAGAAATCACCTGAAATATTAGGAGTTAAAATGCTTGGGGGTGAGGCTGAGAGTTGGAAGACCTCTGGAAATTTGTATTTAGCACCTGCGACACCTAGTGGTCCCAGAATTCCATACAGAGCCCGGAATTCCTCCCGGAATTTTGGCATTCCTCGTGTTCCTCCTCTGCTTCCCAAGCCCAGCTCCATTTCTGGAGTTAGTTTCAGTCAGGCTGTTATTGAAAAGTGTTAATCCAGGGTAAATTCCAACACTTTTAAAACTGCACTGCTGCTTCTCCTTCAAATGGAGAATTTTGCAAGTGAAATAATCTTTTCAAGTGGGAGCTTTGAAGTTTAATAACATTTGTGTTCAAGTGGACAGTTCAGTATCGATGGAATAATTGCTCACTGCAGAGGGTTTATGTGAGAAAAATCTTAAGTAGCCAGCCCAAATACCATCACATCTGTTCAAAAGTGTCAGCTCTGTGAGAAACAGGAAACAAATTAAATTGTTTCTTTTGAACGTGTCCGAGCAGTTCAGAAAATTGAAAGTGCCAGGGAAAAATGAGATCTCAGAAAATAATTGGGAGTGGAATTTCAATGCCAATACACTGAGTGTAGTGCAGTGAGGAGCCTCTGAGGCAGTGACATGGCTTGAGAGCTCTCTGATTATTAATAAATACCTGTAGAAACCATCAGAGCAAAGCTTCTGGGGTTTGATGTGTTCAGTACATTTTGCATTACATGTCTCAAATACCTGCAGAGCCTTTGGAAGGCAAACAGCTTGTCTGGAAGCAATGAAATTTGCTGATGTTGTAGCAGTTTTTAACATTTTGTGTTTGCTTTCCCCAGCAGCACCCTCACCACCCCTCTCTGAAGGAGGAGGTGTGTGATGTGGTCCGCCAGAAGAAGAAGTACCTGAAGAAGCCCAGGCTGGAGTGTGTGGTGACCCCTCAGGCCCTGGCTGAGCCCCTGCCCGTGCTCAGCAAGAGTGACATCAAGCAGTACGACTTCCACAGCTCTGACGAGGAGGAGTTCCCACAGGTAACCCCCAAAAGCTCCGTGTGCACAGGGCAGACGTTCCTGTCAGCTGGCATTCGGCCAGTCTGGCTCGTCCCACCTCTGACCAGATTTAAAAGCTCCTTCTATAAACTGAATTTTCCTTCCAAGCTGCGATAAACATGGCAGTTCTCATTATATAAATACAAATTTTATAATAAATACAGTTATACGAATGGGGCAGTTTTGTTTTCTTATTACATAAACACAAAATTCTATAATAAATACAAATATCCAAATGTTGCAGTTAGGAGAGTGACATTGTTTTCTCATTACATAAACACAAACTTTTACAATAAATACAAATATCCAAATGTTGCAGTTAGGAGAGTGACATCGTTTTCTCATTACATAAACACAAACTTTTACAATAAATACAAATACCCAAATCTTGCAGTTAGGAGAGTGACATTGTTTTCTCATTACATAAACACAAACTTTTACAATAAATACAAATATCCAAATCTTGCAGTTGGGAGAGTGACATTGTTTTCTCATTACATAAACACAAACTTTTACAATAAATACAAATACCCTAATCTTGCAGTTAGGAGAGTGACATTGTTTTCTCATTACATAAACACAAATTTCTATAATAAATACAAATATCCAAATGTTGCAGTTGGGAGAGTGACATTGTTTTCTCATTACATAAACACAAACTTTTATAAAAAATACAAATATTCAAATGTTGCAGTTGGGAGAGTGACATTGTTTTCTCATTACATAAACACAAACTTTTATGATAAATACAAATATCCAGATGTGGCAGGTGGGAGAATAATGATGTTGTTTTCTGGTCTAGGTACCCTCACCAGTGTCAGAAGCAGAAGAAGAAAATGATCCTGATGGACCCTGTGCTTTCAGGAGGAGAGCAGGATGCCAGTATTATGCTGTAAGAATCTGCACTGTTATGCTGTGCTGTTTCGGGGTGGTTTCTTTAAATTTAGGTTGGCATAGTGCCAGTGTTGGGGTTCTGTTCCCACTCTCACCACCAAAACTTTGATACTTTGGTGACTCCAGAGACAATTGCAGGAGCATCCCCTTTTCTGCTGGGCTCTGAAGGCTCCAAGCTGAACTTCCCCTTGCTTAGAATTCACCCTGCTTTCTTTTTCCCTTACCCTGTGAGTTGATTTCTTTGCCAAAAGATGTTGAGATGACTGAAAACTTTTATTTTCATTTTCTCCAACATTACCACTGCTGTTAGATGGCAGAGTATTTAACAGCCTAAATATTAGAATTTATTTTTTAACTACTGAAGCTGTTATTGGTTGACGAGGTAGACGGGAGACCTGCTCACCCTCTGATGATCGACAAGTCTCAGATTTATTGATTAACAGAAACACTTTTATAATCACAGTAATAAGGCT
>JAWWLW010000300.1:1747661-1763028 GCA_035041385.1 Myiothlypis coronata | reverse complement strand
ATTGTTTTATGTTATTAGTTAAAAATATTATTATTATTATTATTATTATTATTATTATTATTATTATTATTATTATTATTATTAAACACCTGGTCCAGTGCAAGCACCACTGCACATTCCCAGGGTGGAAAACAGTTCTGGGTTGAAATTCCACGTGTTACAAACAGCTGTCCCAAAACTGAATCATCAGGATTGCCCGAGCCTGGTTCTTGACCAATTTCCTTCTCCATGAGAGAAGAATGATTAAAAACCAGGATTCAGTCATCTGGAATTGCCCATAAAAGCCAGGATATTATCATTTCTAGGAGGGGATCCTCATGCCAGGGATGCAAAAGCCCTCCATGAAGGATGAATCCACAGCCAGAGCTGTTGGAAGCATATTAGGAAAATAAAAGGCTTCTTGCTGTTAAGTTTCATTTAAAGGAACTTGAAATTCCCAGGAAGAGCAGCCACGAGCTGCAGAAGCCTCGTTAAGTGATTTCCAGGGCTGTTTGTTATTTTGCCTCTGTTTACATGACATTTACAGCAGGGTTGAGATGAAACAACAGCTCCCTCCATCCGTTTATAAACCCTCCCTTTCCCTAGGACAGCGGTGGTGCACAAGGAAAGGAGTTAAGGGATGAAAATGTGAGGGAAAAGGGATTTATCCTGGAATCTGGAGTGGCTACAAATCCAAATAAACCCAGCACCTTCCCGTTGGAAAAGCCAGGATGTCCCAGCGGGGAGGAATTGGCTGTAATTTATCCCAATTCCACAGGGCGACCCTTAAAACGTGCTGCACTTTGCATTTCTTGCCCTTTATTACCCAGCCCCTCTCTGCTTTGCTTTTAAGATGATAAAAATCGTGATTAGCTGAGGGGAAGCTCGCAGAGAATTTAAATCCTCCACGAGCACCTTTGCACTGCTAAACTGCTGGGAAAAAAAAAACCAAACAAACCCCAAAAAGCCTCTTTTATGTGCTGGATGAAAACACAGAGCAGCAAAGTACAGAGGGAAGGGAAAAAAAACATGTAAAAAAAAGCTCTCAGATAAAATTTTAATCATATTTGCAGTAAATCAAGAGCAGTTCTGGGTTGCTCTGAACTTTGTCTCCCTGGGTTTGTTTCAGAATGAAGGCATCACATGAGAATCCCTTTAATAATGACGTTATCTCGCTGGGTTTAGAAGAAAAGGATACAAAAATCAGGGAAAAAGGGGAATGTGTGGCTCACAAAATTAAATACATGTGGGAAGCACAAAAGAACCAGCCTGAAGAGAAAATTGTGGGCTCAAGGGCTCCCAAAATTGCACAGATCCCACTCATCCTCATCCAAGCCCAGCCCGGATTTGATCCGGGATTCTTTGGGATTTTATGGATTATTCCGACCATCACAAGCCACGTCATTAACAGGGAAAATAGAACCAACACGTTTCCCAGCAAATTGTTCCATTGTCAGCTCATTTACGAGGTGAAACGCTGAATTTTTCTCCAGTATCCCAAACCCACCCCCGATATTTACAAAGGGAAGATGAAAGCAGTTCAGCCACTCAGCACAGAAGGCGACATTTTTGGGAAGTGACTTAATTGCAAACATTTTCCTTTTAGGAGCCACTCTGGGAGACACCTTAAAGGGATTTGTTTTCCGAACGTGTCGGGTGTTTAATTTCTAAAATAACATTTCGTGGCCTCAGCACTCGGAGTGATGAGTCACTTGTCAAAGCTTGGCCCACGCTGCCAAGTGACTCAGGGAAAAAACTGCCTGAGGCTGTTTGGAAGGAAGGCGAGGAAAAGAGCAGAGGAGGTGGCCAAGGTTTAAAGGATGAGTGGCCTTTTTGAGGCCAGGGAGGAGCAGACAGGGATTTTGGGGAGGGGAATGTGTTTCCATCCTCTCCTGGGGTCCTTTGTCCACCCACAGCCAGGAATTCCTTCCCAGTGTCCCATCTAAACCAGATGAAGCCATTTCCCCTTGTTCTCTCATTCCATCCTTTGTCCCCAGTCCCTCTCCAGCTCTCCTGGAGCCCCTTCAGGTCCTGAAAGGGCTCTGAGCTCTGCCTGGGTCCTTCCCTTCTCCAGAGGAACATTCCCAGCTCTCCCAGCCTGTCTTATTATGCAAAGAACAAAATAAAAAACTCAACTGATCCTTGCAGGCCCCCCAAAAATTCCACAATTTACATGGAGAGGAAACCCCTCCAAAGGGACACCCCTGCCTTTGGTGCTCCCAGTCCTCCTCCAGCGATCCCAAAATCCCTCCTGGGCTGGGGAAGAGCGGAAACCCGGGCGAGGGAGGGCGGCTCCGAGGCAGCAGCATCCATCAGCAGCCAATTCATTATCCTAAACCCAGGGAGGATAATGAAACCCGCTGAAATATGGGACCAAAGGCCAAGGTTGGGTTTCCCTGGAAACCAGAGCATTGTGTTGGCTGACTTGTGTTGTCCCCAAACGTTGCCCTCGGTATTCCAGCGCCGTTGCTTTGCCAAGGGAAACGTCGGAGCATTTCCCCCCTTCCCTCCCCTCCCTCCCTCCCTGCATCAGGCTGACTTTATCACCACTCATTTCTTACTGAAAGGATTCCAAAGGTTGCCTTTTTTATATCATTCCCGAAGTTTTTTCCCCTTTAATCCTCATCAAGACGCTGCCATTGATTCCCATAAAAATCCTGGCCCACTGAATACCTCCTTGGCCCTTGCCAATCTCCAGGAAAAAAAAAAAACGAGTGACCTCGCTGGGGCTGGGGTGATAAGGCTGGAATTTATCAGGAGGAGCTCCTAGGAGCCCTATTTTCATTTTTCCAGCTGGGGTATAAATCAAGGGGATGTGGGGATCGTTCATCCCTGGTGGTGGATCTGTCAGCGCAGGGAAGGATGGAGGAGCAGGGAGATTTGTGAGGATCCCTCCTCTCCTGCTCTGCTGTCACCCCTGATGGAAATGTGAGCTCACTCTGGGAATAGCTGGGCAACAGGGGCTGATGAATTGCTCCACCAGCCCATTCATATTGTCTGCTCATAATTCCCAGTGTTTTATCTCCGTGTTTTCAAACGGCCAGGGGATTTCAGAGCTTTTTGCACGCCGTTCCTTAAACAAGACAAACTATTTTTAGTGACTGAGCCTTTCCAAGGAGGGGTGAAAACGAGATGGGCTTTCCAGCAGGATTTTTAATGCTCAACAGCACTTTTCCCCCCTCTCATGAGGACCCCAAAAGCAGCTCCAGCCAGCCAGGAGAGGCTTCTACAACCTCTGCTTTATCAAACCCTCTGTGTGCAGCAACTCCTCTCCCCTTGGTGGCAAAGAAAGGTGATTTTTCCTATTTTCTGTGGATAAAGAAGTGCCTCAGGCCCTGGGATGTGCTCTAATAACAACCAGCCCCACGCAGCAGGAGCTGCTGAAGAATGGAAAATGGAGATAAAACTGTGTAAACATTAAGCGAGGGATTAAAACATCGCCACGTTTGATGAGAAAGATCAGAAATATCTTCCAGAAGTTCCCCTGAACCGCTTCGTTTTCCCTGTTTTGTCTGTCAGCTCTGCCCCCCGAGCAGAAAGGCAGCTGAGAATCCCACAAACAGCCTGGAATTCGTGGGGGGAATGACATTCCTGTCAGGACTGGGAAATGCAGGAAATATTTAACATTCACCATCCTTCCTCAGGGGAAGGAAATTCCTGTTTTCTCTTACCCCGATAATTTCAGTCCATCCCAACCCACAAAGGTTTATCAACATCAGAGCTTGGGCTTGATGATGTTAAAGGTCTTTTCCAACCTTAATTCTGTGAATTTAAGTTCCTTTGATTTAAGTTTAAGGAGGCAAATGGTCTGTGTGTCTGTTTGGGTTTATTTCCAAGGGGAGGAAAGGGATGGCAGAGAGGGGAGATCCATGAGGAAAATGCAACTGCTGCAGTGCTTTCCCAAGGGAAATACATTTCCCCATTTGGTTTTGCTTTCCTTCCTCCCAAAAAGTTCAGGAAAACCACATTTCCTTGCTCCCAGCTTTGGATCACAGATGTTTCTGAGCTAAACTGGTGGGAATTGCATTAAATTAGGGATGAGGTCTGTAACAGCTTTTGCATCCTGGTGCTTCTGCAGGGAAGCTCGTTTTCCCTTGGAAATGCTCATATTCCTTTGGAAATGCTCATATTCCCTTGGAATTGCTAATATTCCCTTGGAAATGTCCATATTTCCTGGAATAAGTGATCCAAGAGCTGCTGGTCCTCCAGCTGCAGCTGGCAGCCCTCGGGAGAGCCACAAATCCATGGGGATTCCCACAGGCAGAGGAAAGTTTGGATCACAAACCCAAGGAACACTGGGACAGTCCCAAACTCATCATTCCAGTGCAGATCCCAGCATGGGAAGCTGGGATAAAACAGGAAGCCACTCAGACTGCAGTAAACTCGTTATTGTTTTTGGGGGAAGGGGATTAATTAACTATTTATGGGATAAATCAAGCGTGAGGAGCAGCTTCCACATGGAATGGGTGATCCCAAGGCTGTTTCCAGCAGGGCAGGGTTGTAACCTGGGGTTCCATGGGAGCAATCCAGGTTGTCACCTCCAGGAATTGGGATTTCAGGGCTCAGAAGTAATTCCTGCCTTGCTGGAGCAATGGGCTGGCTGGCCATGGGTGATCCAGAGGGATTGGTGATGCTCAGGGCTGAGAGTTGGCTGAGGTGTCCCATTCCCGTGTCCATGCCCTGCCAGAGGCTCCTAATGATCATTCACTAATTAACCCTGGGAATTAAGTGCTGTCCATGCACTTCCCAGTCCCTGGGGAGCTGGAAATTGTGCTGCCAGCAGAACTCCTTCCTTTCCCAAATGTGGAGAGCAGATCTTGGAAGAAGCACTGTGGGAGGCTGCTCCGGGGGTGGATTCCTGAGCGAAGCACTTCCATGCTAAATAAAAATCTGGGAAGAGGAATCTTCTCTCAAGGATCCAGGGAATGGGCTGTGACTCAGGAGTCCTGAATGGAAAATCTGGGGCCACCTGGCTTCATCTCAGCACCCTGCCTGAGCCAGCCCAGTGGTGCCAAGGGAAGGGTGGCATCACCTGGCACCTTCCTAACAGGACACCCCACCTGCCATTCCCCCTTGGATGTGGAATACAGAGGGCTCAGGAGGGCTGGAAAAGCCCTGGGAAGCTCAGGATGGTGGCATTGCCCCTGGAAGTCCCTGGCATGTGGGGCATGATCCATGTCCTGCTTTGTCATCCCTCTTTTTCCCACAGAGCCAACAGGCTGAGGTGGATTTTGCTCCCAGTTAGCCATGGAAGGAAACTGGGAAAATACACAGTGGATGTGCAGAAATGTCAGGGTTAATGAAACTGAATTCCAGGCTTCCAGACTAATCCAACATTTGCATTTTTCTAACTTTAGTAATTTCCCAGACTTTGGATCTGGCTTCAATGAGCACATAATTCCTTGTTTTCCTGACGAGGAGTGTGGATTTCAAAAAGCTCCCTCCATGCAGTGAATTCAAGGGGAAATGCTTTTTCTTCATATCAATCAAGCTCTTTTAAACAACTCAAGTTCATTTCACGCTCTTCTCCTTGATTTCTGCACCTCGTGATCAGCAGCAAAAGCAAAGCTCAGAAATAAAACCGAGCCTGTTCGGCAAAAAAATAGAATTTGCGGAAGCAAATTCAAAAAAGAAGAAAATGGAATTTTAAAGCTGGTGCCTCCCTTTGTCCTGTTTTTTGGGCAGGAATAGGCAGGAGAAGGATGAAACAGGGAGGATTTTTATCCTGCTAATCCAGGTGCCCACCTGAAATGCCACGTCCAGGTGTCCTGGGTGCTTTTTTCCCCTTCAAAAGACAAAGCCCAGCCAATGTTTTGGCCAGCAGCAGGAAATGCTTAATTCCCTGGGGAGTTTGGGGTGCCTGGCCCCAAACCTTTGGGATCTCCAACTGGTTAAAGCTGATTGGATTTCTCATGGAGAGGTTGGTGAAGCTGGGGGTGGATTCCAGGAGAGGTTGGAGAGCATGGAATTGCAGATCCATTGAGATTGGAAAAACCTCCAAGCATCTTCCATCCCATGTATTTGGTGAAGGTGAGGATCAAGGGATAACATTCCTTTAATCATCCCACAATTCACTGTCAGCCGTGAATTATGGAATATTCCCTGCATCCACTCCCACTGAGGGTGTCGGGAGCTGCTTTCCAACATAAAAATCTTTGATTCCATTGGATCCTGCCATTGGGAAGGCAGATTTGGACTAGGGGGAAGGGGAAAAAGAAAGAAAAATATAGGGAAGAAAGTACACAGAGGAATAGCCGATGGAATGGTGCAAGGGGGCTGAGTGTCCGTGGCCATCCCAAAAATCTCTACTCTGATATTGTTGCATTTTGGAGAAGTAAGGAAATCATCTCAGACCTTTGGATAAAAAGGTTCTGCTGTCTCTTCTTCACAAACTAAAATCTGGCTTTTTTTTTTTTTTTTTTTCTGGGAACAGCTCACTTTGCACGCTGGAAAATAGGATGCATTTCCTGTTTCCCTGTCTTTATTTATCTCAGCACAATTCTAATTGTTCCCATAAACCCCAGTTCCCTGAGGGCACCGAAACCAAAGGGCCTCTTTCCAATTCCAAACCAGCGCTCCATTGTGCCCTTAAACCTCTTTCTTAGCCACTGTTTCAGAAACCTGCCATCCTTTTCTTTGATATTCCTGCTCATTGCTCATGAAAGCAGGAAGAAGAGGCTGCTCCTCTCCCTTTTTCCCTTCTCCAAGACGCAAAATGAGCATCCTCCTTCCCGGCTTTTGTCGATGATCACCGGCTGCCATCTCCTATCAAAGCCCTTCCAGGAGTGACAGAGCGGAAAAAATAGGAAAGGACCAGGAGAGGAGCATCCCATTCAGCACAGACCACTCAGCACCCACGCCTGGCTGCCCCAGAGGCAGCTCTGCTCCCGGGAAGAGCCGCCAAAAACAAAGGGAAGCATCGGGAACTCCGCGCGTGGCCCGTCCGCTGCTCATTTCAGCGGCTCCGGGAGAATCGTTGTGCTCATCCCAAATGGATCACATTGGGTGGTTGGGATGCTCACGGGCCAGGCAGCACCGGTGCAGGGCAATTTCCCTCCTTCCTTAATGGATTTGTGTTTTTCCTTGTGGGCAGAGAAGTGTCCTGGTGTTTTCCTGGCGGGATCCGTCTCGCCGTGGGGTCACGGCGGGGACCCTCCCAGCGACCAAGAGCAAATTCTTCACGGGCCAGGTGCTGCCACCTTTATCCTCTCTAAGTGGGGCCTCTCCCAGCCCCATCCGAGGGGAATGGGCACGGCAGGGATGCGGGAGCCTGCGGGGGGCCCCTCGGAGCCGTGGCCTCTCGGTTGCTCATTTTAATGGGGATTTATTTGGAGCAAACCGAGGAATTTCTCCTCTTCCCTTGAGTGAAGAGGAAAAAAGCAGTGACCCAATAACAGCAGCTTCTTCCTAAATTCATGGATATCTGTAGGCAGGATTTTTGGACAATTATGGCATGAAAGAGCAGCTAAAAGTCCCTTTCCAAAGTCTTTCTGCATCCTTTCCTAAATTCATTAACTCCTTTTATCTCAACATTTAGGCAGAATTCCTTTTAAATTGCCATTTTAATTTTTCTTTTTTTCTAGCGAAATATTTGGCAGTGCTTAAAATATTCACCTTGAAACGTGTCCCTATTTCTCATTGCCCTTTTCCAAAGTCTTCCCGCAGCCTTTCCCAAAGAAGTTCCTAAAAAAAAAAATTAAGTCAGTGGGGTTATAACCCTCTGCCTGGAATAAACTCCAGCAAAAAAAGTAAAACAGCAGGAGAGCCTCACTTTTTCAGTGCTGCTGTGGAATATTACCAAAAAGTTGAGTGGAAAACCATCAGATTTCCATTTATTTCCCTATCTGCCAGGAATCAGGGGGATCATTCCCATCTCAGGTACAATATGGATGTAAATGATGGAGGAATTCAGGGGATTTCAGGAAATCTTGAAGATCCACCTCATTAGGTGAATTCAGTGATTATAGTTTCTGCAAACTGGGAAGGAAAGGTGGAAAAATCAAGGAAAACCCATGGAATGGCTGCCTTTTCTCTGTGTTATTTACATGACTTTGGGGATTGGTAAGGAAATCAAGGAAAAAGGGAAAATGGGAAAAAAACCAGCCAGCTCATGGAAAAGCCAAGGGCTTTGTTGAGGACCCATCCTTTACTTTTGCCATACAAGGAGTTGTTAAATACCTTTATCCCAGGCTGAGGGCAACATTTAGGGAAAAATCCTTTTATTCTACCATTTTCTCCCCTTTTCTTAGTAAATTTTTGGCAGAATTTTGGGTATTCACCTTGCAGTTGGGCTGCACTTCAGTTTTCTGCTCCCCTTGTACTCAAAAGAGACTTGAAATCAGGGTTGGGTAGAGTTTGCAAAGTTGTGAAAAAATTTATGGAATTTTTTGCTTTAAAATAGACACTGTTAGAGTTATCCCAATCCAAGGAAAAAGAAAGGACATTTTGGGAAGCAGGACATTGGGTGGCTTTGCAGTTGCCACAGCAGATGTTTAGAGCAGCAGATTTGGACTAGGAAGAAGGGGAAAAAGAAAGAAAAATATAGTGAGGAAAATACACAGAGGAATAGCCAATGGAATAGTGCATAGGGGCTGAGTGTCCATGGTCATCCCAAAAATCTCTACTCTGATATTGTTGCATTTTGGAGAAGTAAGGAAATCATCTCAGACCTGTTTAGATGTTTAGAGCCCTGATATATTTAATAATACAATAATCACAGAGTATTCCAAGTTGGAAGGGACCTACAAAGGTCACCAAGCCCAACACTGGGATGGGGATGGATCCCACAGCTTCGGCCATTTTGTCTCCAACCAACTGAGATCAAAGGGGATGATGGCCAAAAAAAGAGGGAAAATGGAGCTGGCTGCCCTTTCCAAGCCATTTTTCACGTCCCCAGATATTTTTGTGCTGGCTGCCTGTCCCGTGCTCCCGCTCCCGCGTTGCCTTTGGACCCTCCCCTCAACGGGAACGTTTTCCATGTCTGTCACGGGCCTGCTCTCCCAGAGATTGCCTGGAGGCTGAACTTTTGTGTAATAGATTTTGACACCCCAGATGGCCCTCGCGGCTCTCCGCGGCACGAGCCGAAATCCCGCTCGCGTCGCCGGCAGCTCAGAATATCTGGGAGCAGCCCGGCTTTTCCCCTTCCACGGCGAAATCCGCGTTTGGGGAGATTAATGTGCTGATCAGGCGCTGGCAGGGAGCTGCAGTAAATGACCTAATAGGTCTTTCCATCCCTAATTCCCGTGTTTTATTGAGAGGGACTCTTTGTCGCCGCGGCGCTGATTTGTCGGAGCTGTCGCCGCCGAGGGGGAGGCGGGAGAGGTGGCACTAACGGTGTCATCTAAATCCATCTTTTTTTTTGGCACCTCTGCCCCTGTGAATCACGAGGACCATCTGGAGAGCGGGCACGCTGCCACACCAGCAGATGGGCAGGGGTGTATGGAGCTACGGGCCCGTGGATGATTATCAAATGTGCTGTTGGGCGAGCATTTCCAGCAGGAATATCCAACCAACTTCCTGGAATGAGCCCCTGGATCTGTAGGTAGAAATGAGGTGTTTAGCTCCCAAAAAATCCCATCCAAAATTTCATCCCTGGGCTGAGAGGTGACAGGGAGGGCTGGGGGAGGAAAGGCAGGGATTCTTCCTGGCTGTTCTGGTGGTTTGGCACCACCATGGGATCCTCCTGCAGCCACAATCCACATCCCAAGGTCTTAATGCCCAACAATTTCACACACACAACTGGGGAAAAAGGCTCATAATTCTATATAATTTCATATACATAAAAAAATATAGAATATATCTAATTATAATTCCTAATTATCATTGCTTCGTTCCATCCCAACGGGAGCATTTGCCTCCAGGCCTCGTTCCTGCAGCTGGGACACAAACACAGACAAGGCACAATTTGCTGCCACGGAATATTTTTAGCAGGTCATCCATTACTCCAGAATTTCTGCTTTCCCACGAGGGGTGAAAAGCTGTTTTTCCCCTCACATCCAATTTATTTCTTTGGAATTCAGACCAAGCCAAGCGTTCTCCAGATGGGGACAGCGTGAGTGTCACTGGAGGTGGGTGGGGGACACTGGGGGTCATTTTTTCCTTCTCCTCACACCCAGACCCTTTTGTTCAACCGAATTTTGTGGCTTTAGCTCCAAGGCACAGGTGCAGGAAGTCCTGGCTGCCCATCCAATCTGGAATTGTGGCTCCTCAGTGGAGCAGGGAAAACGGTGAGGATGCTGCTGGTGCTGCACTCATCCAAGGGGGGTCATTAGCATGGGCTCCCTGCCATCCCAAAGCTCCTGGATTTATCCTGGATCCAAGCTGGAGATGAGCTGGCTCAGCTCTGCCCATGCCATGCTGGGCCGGGCCTAACGAGCTTGGCCTAACAAGCTTGGCCTAACAAGCTTGGCCTAACAAGCCCGGGCAGCACTCACTCCACATGGAGCCAGTCCCGCTCTGCAGGGCAGGATGCAATTCCCAGGAATCCCATTCCGGTGGAAATTCACTGCAATGGCGTTTTTAATATGCAACCAAGGTGCTCAGAGTTAAATACTGATTAAATAGGAGGTGCAGCAGGAAAATCAAGTTATTCCCCCTGGCCTGGAGCTCCTGGGATACGGATCTGGGCGTGTGGGGAGGAGCAGCATCTCCAGCAGAGCTCTGATGCTTGGAAAATGGGAAAAAGTCTTCAAAAGTGCTTTCTTTTCTTCTGGAATACCTGAGCAGAGCTGGATTGATGAGGGAATGACAGTTCTCACTTCAGGGCAGTGGCCAGAGGGATGGATTCATGTGGGATGGGCAGGATTCTGTGCGTGATGGGAAGTTCTTAATGAATTCCTGATTGGCTTTCCCAACTCAATCCCCTCCATCCTGTTTGATTTTAATTCTAGATCTCAATTACAGCTTAGTCCAAGGTAATTGGGAAAAAAAAGCTGGGATGTGGAATTAAATGGGAGTTGCCCACACATCTCCAGACTTCAGTGGAGCCCCTCGGTGTGGAGAAGGTTTTTCACCACAAGCTGGGCAGATTTGCTCCTGTTTTTATCAGGACTAATTTTCCCAGAGCCCTTGGCCACAAGCAGAGAGTTTAATTATAATAAACCCCCCCTGGAACATCCCTACTCCGAGGGCATTTGGAATTAGGGAAGTGGCTGATTGTAAATCAGAGGGAGAAGCTGCTGGGACCCCCCTCATTTTCCCAGTGCAACCTGTGGGATTTGGCACTTTTGGGAAGTGGGATAGAGCATTCTGATTCCATGATTCCTAAATCCGTGCTTTTAGACATAACAGCAAACAGCCTGGAGTGAAAGAGCTGGATAACCCCATGAGAAGTAATTTATTAACAAAAGTCCTTCCTCTGGAATTTCTTTAAACTCTGCGTGGCTTTTTCTGCTGCCAAATTCACTTTGTGCTGTTGAAAATGAATTTTAATTTCCATCCCCCCCCCCTTATCAAGATTGTTATTTTCCACTTGGCAAGCCCTGAGGTTTATCCATTATTCCTAATGGAGCCTGAAATTGTTATGGGGTTGTTTATTTATCGCCAATGTTCATCATGATTAAAAAATCAGCTCATTCCTTGGATCAGGATGATTTTGGGGAACATTGACATGGAGCTGATGGGCTGGTTGAGCTGCCCAAGGCTCAGAGCTCTTCTCTGCTGTCACCTTCCCTCTCCACGGAAAAGGAATCATGGAATGGTTTGGGCTGGACCTTAAGGATCACCCAGCAGGCAGATGTTGGATTGAGTTGGACCAAAGTGTTCCTGGGCATCCCTCAGACCTTGGAATGATGCTGATGGAGGCCCCACATTATCCCACATGGGATAATTTGTCCTTGGGATTTGGGAGAATACTCCTCCTGCTCTCCTAAAGCTCCAGCTCCATCCGTTATCCCTATAAAACCTGGGGCTGGGATTTTTGGGCATTTCCCTGCTCCAAGCCCTGGCTCCAGCTCTTGGAGCAGCCACATTCCTGGAGCATTTCCATGGATAAACAGCCAACTTTCAGCACCTCTCTGTCATTTTTATAAGAAGGACTGATTCAGAAACTTAGGGATAGACCTCAGCATTCCTGGTGGGACAGATCCGTGACCAGGGCAGGATCCACTGCAGACACGTCCTGTGACAATGGATTTTCTGGGAGCAGGATCTGGGCTTTAAACCCCTTCCCCTTCCCTCCACCCATGGATGATCCCAGTCCTTTTATCCATATTATCCCTCGTGGAGGGCTTTGCTCTTGGCACCCCACTCCATAAGGATTCCCCTTATGGAAAATCCCTCCCAAACAACCCTGGAGCAAATGGATAAAGCCCTAAAACTGTGTCCCTGCTCCAATTTCCCTGGGAAACTTTTGGGAGGCCTAAGGAAGGCCGTGCCCAGAGCCACCTGTGGTGCCCAGGACAGTTGGTGTTGGCTGCTTCCTATGCCAAGGAATCTCTGGGAAGGAGGGCAGAGCCTGGAGCACCCACAGGAAACCTCAGCAGCTGGACTGAACTGACTTCCATCAGCAGCAGCCCAGGGAATTCACCCAGGAATCACCAAACCATCCTTGAGGGTGATTTGCAAGCCCGGGATGATCCATGGGAAGTGAAATTCCCAGGATTTCTCTGTAGCAATGGTGGGAATCACCCTGCACCTCTGCAAGGTGAGCATTTGCCAGATATATAATTGTGATTTATTTGAGGGATTCTCCCCACGTCCCTTGATCCACCTGGATCATTTCCCCCATTCCATCGGCGCCCACACCTGAGGAAATCTCAATTTTCTGGAAGCTCCAACAACTCCTTCATTCCAAGACACCCAGGAAAAGCACAAAGCCCAGGTTTGGGATGGACTGGGGGCACAGGGAGAGGCTTTCCCTGCTGGGAGCAACATCCCAGGGATTGTGAGGGTTTTTTTTTTTTTTCTGGATTTTCCTGGATCCCTGCTGGATGCTCCTGGGTCACTCTGGACAGAGCAAGGGATGCTCTGACCCTCTCTGCAGGGATTTCCTGGCACAAGGCTCATTTCCCTGGGTGGAAAAAAGTAATTTGGAGAGCACACAAATCCATTTATTCCTTTAGGGAATGAGTCACGGAGTGGGAATTGCTCCGTATCCCATGCAGAGCTCTTTGCTGCCTCATCCCCACCATGCCACGGCCATCCAGGCTCCTGGTCCTTAATCAAAGACCCCAAAAAGCTGAAGTCATGTCTCATGAATTCCCTTTGATCCTCAAAAAACGGATTCACGCTCTTTCAGCCCAAGTTTGGTGGATTTTTATTCTTCTTTCTCCTCAGAAAATCCTTTTTAGCAGAAATTTTCCCCTGCTTGTAAAGTGTCCCATTATAACACTCGAGGCAGGAGGAGATTAATGTCAGCTCCCATTTATGCCTCCCTATGGATCAGAAGAGCCCTTTGTAATTCCCTGCTCTTTTTGGGGGGAGTGGGATTTAAAAATTCCAGAAAAATCCCCCACTGTCACTTCCTGGGTTATGGCTTTTAGGGAAATTCCCTTTGCCATAAAAAGTGATTTATTTTCCTTGGCCTGCTGTGAGGCAGCTGAAGTGGGTGAGCCCTGCCAGATTCCTGAAACGATTCCCAAAATTGATGGAGGACTTCATGTTGTGGTTTTAAAAGCAGGAGTCTGGGATGTGCTGGAAAAGCCTCGCTCCCCAGGCTGGGAGGAAGCCCCAGCAGGACCCATGTGCAAGCAATAACGAGAGGAATGCTCTTGGAAAAGGCAGCTTGGAGCATTTTGGCATCCTTTGGGTGGCCTGGGAAGGGTGGGAAGCTCTTGGGGAGTGCCAGGAGTGGAGTTCGGGGTCTGGGAAAGGGAATTTTTGTGGTTGGTACCAGGACACTCCGGCTCCTTCCCACCCCTCTGGATGCTGCTGGAGGAAAACATCCCCCATTCCCTCTGGGCCAGTGTTCCATGGACTGGGAATGTGCAGTGGAACTTCTCTCCTGGAAATGCTTCACTTGGGGAAACCCTGCTGGCTCCCCATTCCCACTCCCACTCCAGCTCTGCCTCGGGATCAGTGCTGGCATATCCCAGCTGGAAAATTGCTGCCAGCACCTTCTGTTTGCCCACCCCTCTGGATGCTGCTGGAGGAGAAAATCCAGCTCCCCATTTCCCTCCCAGTCAATGTTCCATGGACTGGGAATGTGCAGTGGAACTTCATTTGGGAAAACCCTGCTGGCTCCCCATTCCCATTCCCACTCCAGCTCTTCCTGGACCAATCCTTGGGATCATCCCAGCTGGAAAATTGCTGCCAGCACCTTCTGTTTGCCCATCCCTCTGGATGCTGCTGGAGGAAAACATCCCCCATTCCCTCCCAGCCAATATTCCATGGACTAGGAATGTGCAGTGGGATGTCTCTCCTGGAAATGCTTCACTTCTCCCCACTCCCACTCCAGCTCTGCCTTGGGACCAACCCTTGGGATCATCCCAGCTGGAAAATTGCTGCCAGCACCTCCTGTTTGCCCATCCCTCTGGATGCTGCTGGAGGAGAACATCCAGCTCCCCATTTCCCTCCCAGTCAATGTTCCATGGACTGGGAATGTGCAGTGGAACTTCTCTCCTGGAAATGCTTCACTTGGGAAAACCCTGCTGGCTCCCCATTCCCACTCCCACTCCAGCTCTGCCTCGGGATCAGCGCTGGCATATCCCAGCTGGAAAACTGCTGCCAGCACCTCCTGTTTTCCCAGCAGACCTGCTCAGTTTTGCTTTCTGCATCCAGCATTGATTTCTCTGGGAATTCAGGCTCAGTGTTGCTCCCTTTGCTGCAAGAATGGTCCCAGATACCCCCAACAGCATCAGGCTCAGAAATCCCAGCAGGACAGAAGGACCCAAATCCAAGGAATGCTCTGAAAATGTGGTTGTTGGTCTGACTGAGCTCAGCTGGATGAATTCCTGTCCCCTCACCTCTCTCAGGACCCTGTGCAGAGCTAGGAGGAGGCAGGAGATGCCTGGAGCAGGACAGTGTGGAACCAGGACAATCCCATGATCCTGGAATTCTGGGATCTGTGGGAGCAACAGCAATGAAGAGACCTCGGGAAGGAAACCTGGCTTGGATAAAATAACAAAGAAGGAACTCTGCTGGTGATGTCCTGATTTTTTTCCTCTCCCAGGATCCTGGAATTCCATCTCACAGAGGTTAATGCTGTGTTTTGGCTCATTTTTTTTTTCTCTTTACAGAGGGTCTTTTCTTCCCTGTGGTTTTTTGGCTGGTAACTGGAGGATCAGGGCTGCAAAATCTCATGGACTGGTGGGCTTGGAAAGGATGCTCCAGGTGGGGAAGGAGAGAGAGAGAGAGGAGGAAGAAGAGGAAGAGGAGGAGGAGGAAGAGGAGGAAGAGGAGGAAGAGGAGGAGGAGGAGAAGGAGAAGGAGAAGGAGAAGGAGAAGGAGA
>JAWWLW010000300.1:1736920-1747561 GCA_035041385.1 Myiothlypis coronata | reverse complement strand
AAAGAAAAGAAAAGAAAAGAAAAGAAAAGAAAAGAAAAGAAAAGAAAAGAAAAGAAAAGAAAAGAAAAGAGAAAAGATATGCACAGTGAGATTGTGGGACATTCAAATAAAATAAAGTAAAATAAAATAATGTATGAACGGTGAGTTTGGGTGACGTTCCAATCAAATCAAATCAAATCAAATCACCTATATTTTATAGGTTAAACCTGTAAAATAAACCTTCTAAGGGTGTTCAGAGTGGCTCAGGAGCTTGTGCAGAAGCTGCCCCAGAAGGAAAATGCCTCTGGTTTGTGGTGCTGTGTGTGCAGGGACTGCTCCAGTAACCGACCTTGCACGCGTTGTTCTGCCAGCAATGTCCCTTTATCCCTGTGGAGTGAGCTGCCCAGCCCTCCCCTGCTCTCACCTTCCTCTGAGCCCTGAAATGTGGAATTCACCAGGAACAGTCATCCTGAGGAGGAGGAGGAGGAGGAGGAGGAGGAGGAGAAGGAGGAGGAGGAGAAGGAGAAGGAGAAGGAGGAGGAGGAGGAGAAGGAGAAGAACAAGGAGAAGGAGAAGAACAAGGAAGGAGGGGAAGGAGAAGGGAACTCCCAGAGATGTCTGGGCAGTGAGGGCTCCTCTTCCTCCTGCCCCAGCACAATTCCCAGATCTCTCCCCAGCCCCTGGAGGAGCTGAATTCCCCCTCTGGGTGCATCCACCTGGGAAATGGCCCTGTGGGGCACGAGGGAGGTGCAGGGACTGCCACAATCCCAGCCCTTGCTGGGGACCTGCCTTTGATTTCCTCCTCCAGGGATTCATGTCCTCACATGGAAGGGAAGTGGGGTTGTTGTTTTGGGAAGAGGAACTTGGGAACAAAGCTTGGGCTTATCCCTGCAGAGGGAACACTCCATAATGAGCAGAGACTGGAAAAATCAACCCCAGCCTGGTCAGAGAATGGCTCTGGTTGCTTTTCCTCTCTTTATTTTTGGTCCTTTTTAAAATTGCAAATCTCTCCAGGCCTGAACCTTCAAACAATTCCACGTTGGGGGAGGAGAAGGAGACCCCTCACTGCACAGACATATCTGGGAGTTCCCTTCTCCTTTTTCTCCTTATTCTCCTTTTTCCTTTTTCTCCTTTTTCCTTTTTCTCCTTTTTCCTTTTTCTCCATCTCTTCCTCCTTCTCCTACTTTTCCTCCTCCTCCTCCTCCTCCTCTTCCTCCTTCTCCTCCTCCTCCTCCTTCTCCTTCTCCTTCTGGAGCATCTTTCTAGACCCACCTCCAATTCCCTGTGTAGGGAACACTCCATAATGAGCAGAGACTGGAAAAATCAACCTCAGCCTGGTAAGAGAATGCCTGTCATTGCTTTTCCTCTCCTTTTTTTGGGTCCTTTTTTAAATTGCAAATCTCTCCAGTCCTGAATCTTCAAACAATTCCATGTTGGGGGAGGAGAAGGAGACCCCTCACTGCACAGACATATCTGGGAATTCTCTTCTCCTTTTTCTCCTTTTTCTCCTTTTTCCTTTTTCTCCTTTTTCCTTTTCCTTCTTTTTCCTTTTTGTCCTTTTCCCTTTTTCTCCATCTCTTCCTCCTCCTCCTTCTTCTCCTTCTCCTTCTGGAGCATCTTTCTAGACCCATCTCCAATTCCCTGTGTAGGGAACCTCTCCATAATCAGCAGAGACTGGAAAAATCAACCCCAGCCTGGTCATGGAATGGCTCTGGTTGCTTTTCCTCTCTTTATTTTTGGTCCTTTTTAAAATTGCAAATCTCCCCAGCCCTGAACCTTCAAACAATTCCATCTCTCCTTCTGTCTTTTTACATATTTCAATGGAGTAATTTGTATATTTGGAGGTGGGAACTGGGATTTTGGCTGGGGACAATTGGGACATGCAGCAAGGGGGGGAGAGCTGGCACCTCCTCATCACCCAGCCATCAATACCTCTGCAAATATCAAATAAAAACCAGGAATAAAATAAAGATTCTAACTCTAAAATACAGCAAATTCCTTGATTGCAGCCTCCCTACAACTCCTCTGGGGATGAATTCCTCGTGGTGTTTGAATTTCGTGTAATAACGTTGTGGAAAAGGCTCCGATTGAAAAATTGGGGGGGGAAAAAAAAGGGAAAATGGCAAGAAATCATCGACACAAATTGTTCTCCCGAGCTATTTTCCAAATGCTGCTTGGGATGTGATTTCCTTGGCTGACATTAGGAACACTCGCTGCTCACTTGAAAGCCAGGAGAAGAATTGCAGTTGTTAACAGCCATCTCCAAAAAGATATTTCAAATTATCCCAAATTACTCGGCTGACGGAGAAATCCGAGGATATTTCCTTTAATATCAGAGCTGCAGGAGGAGCCCGTTCCCAGTTTCTACCTCCCACTGGAAAATGAGGAAAATACAAATTGAGCCCATATTTATTTAAATCACTTCCCACCGCCTTCCCCTTGGTTCCTTGGATCCCAATTCCCACTCTCCAAAGGGGCTGGAAGGGCTCAGCCTGGAGAAAAGGAGGATCAGGGGGTCTCATCCCTCTTTCCTTGGGGTTTCCTTGGTGTTCCCAAGCAAAGTGGTCCCCAAAAACCCAAGGAGAACAGGAATGAAACTCAACATTAATGCTCATGATGCCATGAATCCATGGAAAATTCACTGGAAAAACCTATCACAGGGGTTTGGGACAGAAGGATCTGAAGGAATGGGATGTTTTCATGTGGAAAAGGAAGAATCCCAAGGATCTGAAGGAATGGGATGTTTTCATGTGGAAAAGGAAGAATCCCAAGGCCAAGGGAAAAAGGAAAAGTCGGGGGGATGACACAGGGAACAGCTCGTTATGGAAGCCTTGCAGAGTCATTATTTTAAATAAGTGCATCTCATTCCAGAGGCTGGGGTGGATGCTGGATTTGCATTATTATTTATTCATGAGTTTTAAAAGGATCATTATTTCTGACGGACAGCTGCTGTCACAAGATTCCTGGAGGGGAGCTCGTGTTTCCCCATAATGGTTGTTAATCAATAAACACCGGGAAGGGCGCTGGGAATTCCATGTTCCAGGGTACATGGGTACCTCTAATTAGGAATTTCCATTTGGGAAAGCATTTTCCCATTCCTTCTAATTGCACACAAGCTGAAGGGCAGGTGAGCACCCACTGTGGCTTTATCCCAAAAATCTGAGATCCTTGGAAGTGCCCAAGGTTTGGAGCAAGCTGGGATAGTGTCCCATGGAGGTGATTTCTTTTGTCCCATGGAGGTGATTTCTTTTGCCCATGGAGGTGATTTCTTTTGTCCCATGGAGGTGATTTCTTTTGTCCATGGAGGTGATTTCTTTTGTCCATGGAGGTGATTTCTTTTGTCCATGGAGGTGATTTCTTTTCCCAATAATTCCTTTTGTGATTCCCCAAATTCAGGCTCGCAAGGCCCCAGGTGGAATTGGCCACAAGGATTTGGAGCCCACCCTTTCCCTTCTGTCCCAGATTCCTTCTTCTTGCCCAGGGCTGGTCAGGGATTCCCAGCTGTGCCAGGATGCCCTGTTTTTCCCTGGGAATCCAGGAATTGTTCCACAGCTCCTGCTTTTCCTGCTCCCCATTTCCAGGGGAATTCCCAGGTGAAGACTGCCCTCAAAACCTCGTTTTTCACCCATGAAATTTCACCCTAAATTGTAAATTTAATTTGATTTTTTAGTACCAGATGGATTTGGGATACTCCTTGTCTGTGCAATCCAGCTTTGGAGTGAAGAGAAAAGAGCAGGGAATCCGAGTTAGGCAGGCAGTGCATCCCAAACCCCATGGTGGGGAAAAAAATCCTCAAAACCATTCCCAAACATGCTGCAGAAAAATTCCCTCCAAAAATCCCCACTATTTCCCAAGTTCAATCTTCCCTGGCGGCCCCCACCTCATCCAGGAGGGAGATGAGGCAGGGAAGGGAATTTCACAAATCTTTTGCAATGGATTTGGAACTGGAATGTTGAACACTCCAGGACAATTTCATTTTTAATAAATTTACACACTGAACTGCTGCCTTCTCTAACAATAAATTGTATTTTCCGTGGTGCCACGAGCGTTTTTGATGTTCCAGCCTAAAATCCAGAGGAATTGTGCCTGCAGGAGGAGCAGCCAGGAGTCACCAAAGCCCCAGCTCTTTGAAAGGGATGCTAAACTCTGATCATGAAAGTCTCCTTTGCAAAAATATGTAAAAGAATCCCGAAATTCCGCTCAAATGAGCTGCCTGGAATATTTGATGCCCTGACAACTGTACGGCCTCAAAGGCAGGCAGAGAATGGGCCTGAAATGCTCATTAAAATCCCAATAAAGCCAGGCTTTAGGAAAAGAGGCTCTTTTCTCCCCAGCACCATGGGGGAGAGTGGAAATTCCCATTTTTTCCCATCCTCCCCTCGCTCTACTTCCAATCTGTTCCCGGGCTGGGTTATCCGAGCTAAAAATGAGGAATTTTTTCCAGCAGGGCACAAACCCTTGGGAGGTGGGAATGTGCTGCCTCCATCCCTGATTTTGGGGATGCAGAGGCCACGGAGGGATCAGGATTTTGGGGTTATCCTGCTTTTCTCCAGGAGCCTCCAGAGCCTCCTCCCTGCCCGTGTGGAGCCACCTGAGCATCCCCAGGTGCGCCGGGAACGATCCCGGCCCAGCCTCCGGTGTCATCCCGGGCTGCTGCCATTAAAGCCTGGCTCAGAGCCCCGCATTTAATCCCGGGATTAAAGGCAGCGCACGTCGGTCCTGCTGGGAACATCCGCATTTTCTGAATGAGCGCGTCCCGCTCTCGGCTAATTAGCAGCAGGTTGATTGCAGCATCTGTCACCTGGAGCTCGGCGATTTATCCCGGGGGCTCCCGCCGGGGACGGAGCTGTCAAAAGCCGGGAAAGGGGCAGGATGCTGGAAAACGGCCGGGAAATCCCCTCTGGAAAAGTGGGGAGAGCGAGCTGGAAAAAATCCAGGCAATTAGAGGAATTGTGGTGGCCTAATTGCCTTGTTTGGCCACGGGTTTGGGGAGATATCCATGGAAACGGAGGGATGGCTCAGTGGTGGGCTGGGGCTGCCTTTTCCCCTTGGATGCAGAAATTCCAGATTTTTCCAGCATTTTTTCCCATCCTTTTCCATCCTTTTTCCTGCAGGAATATCCTGGTTTGGGGCACTGTGGCCTCCAGCAGGGCTGCATCCACTGATGGCCTGGGAAGGATGGGGATTGCTCTTCCTCAGGATTTGAATTCCCCACCAGGAGCTTCCAGAAGATAAAAATCCATGCAGGGTGTTATTTCCAATATAATATATTTTTAAAATATATAATATACATTATATAATTTTATATTAAATATCTATTATATATAATAGATATCTATATATAATATAGATTAAGCTATATAAAAATATATATTTATTATATATATTTTATATATATTATATATATAAAATATATCTTATATATATAAAATATATATTTAATATATATTAAAATATAGAAATATATTTATGTTTTATATAGATATATATCTATATATCTATAGATGTATCGAAAACTATATTTATCACATATTATATTATCTATTAAAATATAAATATTGTATTAAAATATAGAAATATATATTTTATATATATTTATAATTTATATATAAATATATTTATATCATATACAGATATATATAATAGATATATGACATAATAATATATAGTGTATATAATATATATTTAAATATATTTATATCATCTCTTTCTATATTTATTATGTAATTCTATTTTGAGATTTATATTCTTATCATTTTTATATTATTTATTAAAATAACCCACCTAAAACCAAACAAAAATCAAAATACCCCTCTTTATTTTAAAGTATATTTAAATATTTTTCATAGTTATATCTTTCATTCTTATATTCACATTTACAATTTATATTGATGCATTAAATTCATATTATATATTAAATAATAAATATAATATGTTATATTATAATCTGATATTTATAATAAAAATATAATAAATAATTTATTGGGAGAGCTGGAAATAATCACAGGACAGAATTACAGCAGCTTTTTGCCCCCAACACCGAGATTTTCAGGCAGATGGGGTGGGAAAAAATAGGATTTAAGAGGGTGCCATGGGGTTTTTTGGGAGTCCCTAAAGCTGCTCCAGGTCCTGTTTTGGGGTGCTCTGGGTGGAAAATCCTCATTTCCCTGTTTGGGGTTGGCTCCTGCCCCATTCCTTGCCTCCCCCTCCTCCTCTGGCTGCTGTTCCTGACCCTCCCAGACATCTCTGATATTTTATTTATTTATTTTCATGTTTTTCCCTGCCAGCTTTTATGTTCCCACTTCCAATTCCTGGTGCAGGATTGGGATTTGGGATCCAGGCCTGGTGCAGGGTGGATTTTCCTGCCCCATAAATTCCTGGGGGTTTTCTCCTCGTCCCACACTTGCCCAGGGTGTAAAACCTGAGGAATTATCTCCACGTGCATGCAGCATCATTATCCTGACACTTGGCTATCCTCAGGAGATGCAAGGAGCACTTGTAGGCATCTCATTAAAATAAATCAGCTTCAAATGGCACCACAAATGTTTCCATCTTTTATCCAGCCCGGAATCTTTCAAATTAAGCCGGGTTTAAAATGCCAATATTGATTTTGGTGCTGGCTGATGGAAGGGGCCGGGTGAAGTTTGGGAAACAGGACGTGCTTTTAATTTAATTTAATTTTATTTTATTTTATTTCATTTCCTCTGGGCTAGGACAGCACCTTGCCATCAGCATTTTCTTTCATTTGCACATCTGGAAGCACAGCTGGGAAGAGCTGCTGGCCATTCATTCCCAAAGCTCTGCTTGCCTCTGGAGAGCTGGGAAAACCACCCTCACTGAGGAGTAATTAAGCAGGGGAGTTAATAAATCCACGCTGGAGATGAAATGAGAATCGTGATAGCAACAACCCTGAGCAGATGGGAAAGATTTGGGAATTTATTGGGTTTTCAGCAGCTGAGCCATTTGTGGGGAGGTGTTTTTAGGGGAAAAGCTGTGGCAGGTACAGGTGGGAGCAGAGGAACATTCCCGTGCTGGATTTCCCAGGGCTCAGCACCATCCCATTAAATTCAGTAATTAAATTTTTAAAAAATTTAATTTTTTAAAAATTAAATTAAAATTTTAAAAATTTTCATTTTAATTAAATTAATTAAAATTTTTAAAAATTTTAATTTTAATTTAATTCAGTAATTAAATTTTAAAAAACCCAATATGTGGGCAGAAAACCCAGGATTTCAGCCACCTGTGGAGGTTTCTCCAGGTGCTGAGGGAGGCAGGAGGAGCTGGGCAATGCTCAGCTTTAATTTGAATTTGTGGTTCTGGGATAGGGACACAAGGAGCTTGTGGAGATGAATTTTGGCCATAAATAAAAAAGTGGAATTGCTGCATTTTGAGTGAGGTTTACCCACCCCGGAGGGTTGAGGTTTGGCTTCCAACTAAGCAAATATTGGATTAAAAAATGGGGAAAATCTCATTCCATCCCTCTTAGCCTCAGTTTAGGGCCTGAGACTCGGTGGTATCATTGATATTGCAAATATTGGGGCTTTGTCCCTGGTTAAGCCAAGTCAGGGTTTAAGCGTGGCTCAGTAAGGACAGAGCTCAGTAAAACAGGGCTGGGAGATGCTGAGCAGTTCTCCAGGAGTTCTTGGAATAAAGATGTGGGTTCTGTGAGAATTAAATTCCCACTCATCCCTGGACCTTAAATCCCATCCCACCCCATCCATGGGACACCTTCCCCCATCCCAGGCTGCTCCAGCCTGGCCTTGGACACTCCCAGGGGCATCCACAGCAAATCTGGGAATTCCAGCCCAGCCAGGAATTCCTTCCCAATATCCCATCCATCCCCATCCTCTGGATTATTCTCATATTTTCCCCTTGTCCTATTCAAGCATCCCACTCCCATCAGGTCCTGCCTCACCTCACCTTGGAATGCTGTGCAGAAACTCCAGGATTTCTCCTCACCAGGATCTTTAAGCCCCACATTTGCAGTGCAGCAAGACTGGTAAATATTGTCAAATAAATCAATCCTTGTTTGTGCAGGGAGTTTTCCCTCAGGGCAGAGCCACAGAAATACCTGGACGAGGAAAAGCCTCCGGGCAGAATTGAACTCACGTGGAAAATAATCCCACAATAAACCAACACAATAGCTGGGCAAATAAAAGGGGAGGGAAAAGTGGAGTTAAATACAGCTCTATAAACCAGGAGCTGTAAAACAGAAATCCCAGGAAAAAGAGATTTTCCATGTATTTTTTCTGTTATATTGACTGAGAAGTCATCTTAAATAAAGTGACCACGCTGGTGGAGGAGCAGAATCCTCATCATTCTGCCTTCCTAGGAGCAGCCAAAACCTTGGAAAAACCCAGCCAGGTGGGCTCTGAAGGCTGGCACAGGGATTCAGAAGCTGTTTTATGGGAATTTGGGAAGCACAGACCCAAATTTCATAGGAAGGAGCTGCTCCTGAACCTGTTTGATGGGAATTTGGGAAGCAGAGACTCCCACCAGCACAAATCCCAGAGATGCATCTCTTCCTGGATTCCACCTGGGCTGCAGCCAGAGGGACGTTCCTGGAATTCCAGAGGAGCCAGGTGGGCTCTGAAGGGTGGCACAGGGGCTCAGAACCTGTTTTATGGGAATTTGGGAAGCAGAGACCCCACAGGAGCTGCTCCTTCATCCATTGCTCCCCAGATTTCACCTGTGCTGCAGCCAGAGGCACATCCCTGGAATTCCAACGGAGCACAGGGATTCAAGCAGGATTAAGGAACTCAGCTAATTAATTTGAAGACTGCTTTAGATTAATTCCCAGTGCTGATTAATTCCCACCAGCACACGGACATGGAAGGATGGGAAAAGTGGGAATAAATCCCAAGGAAGGGAAGGAAAGCAGCAGGGACTGCCTGGAATTATCTCTGGGGCTGCCATCACTTTTCCATGGACAAATCTCCAGATCTTCCCCTGAATTCCTGGCTGGATACAGAGCCCTGAGATTGCTGGAAATATTTCCATCCCCATTCCTCAACAGCTCCTCACCACTAATAACCTATTCCCTAATTAATGCCCTAATTAACCTCTGCCCTCTGCTTTTCCAGGTGTAAATCGGTGGAAGGTGAGTGGGAATGGGGTAGGAATAGGAATAATAGGAATAGGAATAATAGGAATAGAAATAATAGGAAGAATAGGAATAGGAATAGGAATAGGAATAGGAATAGGAATAGGAATAGGAATAGGAATAGGAATAGGAATAGCTGTGGGGCCATCAGATCCCTCCAGGACCAGGATTTGTGTGCCAGTAATAAAAACACCAATAAATAAATAAACTAAATCAATAAATATTCCCCCCCAGCCTGCACTCGGGGAAAATAAACAACAATTCCTGCCAGCTGGGAGGGCTCATAATTCACCTCCAGCTCTTGCCAATCCCTCCGGGATTTCTTGCCTTCCTGAGCCAGGTGATCCCATTCAGGCACCAGCTCCATTCATCCAACCTGGGAATTTCCCCTGAGGACAAAGTTCTTCCTGGTGGGAACAATTTCCCTAAGGACAAAGTTCTTGCAGGTGGGAACAATTCCCCTAAGGACAAAGTTCTTCCTGGTGGGAACAATTCCCCTAAGGACAAAGTTCTTCCTGGTGGGAATAATCCCCTTAAGGACAAAGTTCTTCCAAGTAGAAACAACTCCCCTTAAGGACAAAGTTCTTGCAGGTGGGAACAATCCCTCCTGAGGACAATGTTCCTCCCTGTGCAGCCACTGCAGGATGTTTGCTGCCAGGAGTTATTTTAGCCCTCCGTGGTGGGAATGCTGTCATTTCCTTTCCTGTGAGGTTTTCCAGCTTTTGGGCCACGTTCTATTGTCTGCCACAGCCACCCAGGTGTGCAAGGACCCCCAAACCCACACTGGGATCATGGAATACTTGGAGTTGGAAGGGATCCACAAGGATCATCCAATCCCACTCGTGGGACTGCACAGGACATCCCAAAAAATCAATCCCTGCTCCCAAGAGTGCTGTGGGGCAGCTGCCAGGGCTGGGAATCCAAAGCCACACCTGGCCTGGCAGTGGGACATCCAATTTCTCATTCCTGGGAGGAAAAGGAGAACATTCCCATTTTGCCAAGGACATCCATGACCCCTGTGCACAATCCCATCCTCCTGCCCACCTGGATGTGCTGGTTGCACAGGGATGAGGTCACTGGGAAACCTCACAGAATTCCAGAATCCCAAATGGTTTGGGTTGGGAAGGACATTAAGGATTATCCTGTTCCACCCCTCTGGGCAGGGACACCTTTCAATGTCCCAGGGTGCTCCAAACCCCATCCAACCCAGCCTTGGGCACTTCCAGGGATGGGACAGCCATGGTTTCTCTGGGAATTCCATTCCCAACCCTCCCCACCTTCCCAGGGAAGGATTTTCCCCTAAAATATCCACATTAATCACACCAGACTGGGGTCTCCCCACTTGTATCCCTTCCCAGGGAAGGATTTTCCCTAAAATCTCCTCATGAATCACACCAGACTGGGGTCTCCCCACTTGTATCCCTTCCCAGGGAAGCATTTTCCCCTAAAATATCCACATTAATCACACCAGATTGGGGTCTCCCCCACTTGTATCCCTTCCCAGGGAAGGATTTTCCCTAAAATCTCCTCATGAATCACACCAGACTGGGGTCTCCCCA
>JAWWLW010000300.1:1685054-1696861 GCA_035041385.1 Myiothlypis coronata | reverse complement strand
GAGCTGTTGGGAATGTGCCCATTCCCTGGGGAGCCTGGGCAGTGCCAGCACCCTCTGGGGGAAGAGCCTTGCCCTGATATCCCACCCTAAACATGCCCGGACACATCTCCAGCCATTCCCTCAGTCCTGTCCCTGTCACCAAGAGCAGAGATCAGTCCCTCCCAACCATCAACATCCTCCAATTTCCTCTCTTCCTGGACACAACCCCAAGCAAAGCTGGCTGGGGTTCAGCAGAGGATTGAGCGTCGTGTCTGAAAGGAGAGCCCCGAACAAGGGACGGTTTGTGAGCGGCTCACAGCACTCATCTCCCTCAAGAGCTCCTCTCTTTTCCCCATCTGGCTCCGTGTGGCAGTGGGATCCCTGGAAAAGGGGCTGGAGCAGAGCCTGCCTCCCTTCTTGTCTCCTTTCTGGCTTAGCCTGGCTCAGCCAGACACAGGGGTGGCCACCCTGAAGGTGCAGCCTTGGCTTCTTCTCTTGAGTCATGCAGGTCATGAACCCTGCCCGTGTCAGTTCTGGGCTGAAACGTGAGCAATTCGTCAAGTTTTAAAACAACATCCTGATAAAAGGATGTTGGCTCGTGCCTGTTTGGCCACGGGGAGATGCTGCCCTGACTCACATGAGAGAATCCCAAACATGACATTTCAAAATTCTGTGCTGATATTTCTGGGGTTTGTGATGTGTTACATCTTTCGTAGGTCAAATTACTCATTTCCAAAGAATTGGTTTCTGTTTGGAAACAATGTGTAAAACACTGAAATTTGCTCAGTGTGCCTTTTTTGTAGGGCCCTGGAGCAGACAGATTTCCATCTTTTTTTTATGCTTTTAAGTCAAAAGCTGCTCCTTTGCAGTCTCCATCCAACCCCTCTCTTTAGAGAAATGGTGGAATGGGAGGAATAAGCAGCAAAGAAAATTAATGCCCACAGGAAGCTGACTTTTGTTCAGTATTGGAACAGGAGATAAATCTGGAAAAATAAAGCTGTGTAAATGCTCTCAGGTGTTCTCCAAAGGGCAGAAAATCCTGATTTTTCTGCCTTTCCCTCTGCTCCACACTGGAACACCTAATAAAGGGGCTCCTCATGGGCAGGGGAAGGTGGGATCGAGCTCTGCAGTTTCACCTCCAATTCTTTGGGAGTCCAATGCACCAACCAAGGAATATCTTGGATCTAAGGAGAGAAGAAGACGGAGTTGAAAGAGCTCTTTGTTCATCCTGAGCAGGAGCTGGGTGTGCACATCTGCTCCTGATCAATCCACCAGGCACCTCCGCACAGATGGACACAAGATGGACCAAAGCTGGTGCTGATGCTGCCCTTTCCTTGGTGCTTTGGCTTCCTCCGAGGAAGAATCAGTCTCCTCCGGGGTCCTGGAGGAAACATCTCCCTCACACAGCTCCTGTGGAAAATCTGCCTGCATCCAGCTATGCCTGGAATGTGGAAACTTTAACGCACAGGAACCCTTACTCAGGGTGAGCAGAGAGCTTCCATCAGCAGCTCCTGGTGATATCATCATCTTCGCTTGATTGGTTTGCTGCCAACACGGCCCAGCCTGTCCCCAGGGATTTCGGGTGCTTTGGGCACTGGGGACAATCCTTGCAAGCCGCCAGCTTGTTGGAATTCCTTGGGGAAGCTGCTCCAGATCCGTTAATCCCCATAAACCCATTATTCATGTCAGACCCTTAAGTTTAATGCCTTTTCCCATATCCCGATAACTGCAGGGATAAGGCAGTGGGGGTTGATGTTTCCACCAGGATTTTTCACACGCAGTCTGGATTTTTGATTTGTAGGGCCCAGTTTCGTGCTTTGCTTCCTTCAAATTCCCCATTTTTCTCCAGATCTGATCGGAGCCTTTCACAGTTTCTCCTCTTTCCATCCCAGAAATCATGATGTGTATATTAATAACACACACACAATTTGGGACTGGCGTGGTAATGACTCCTGATCCCATCTAAGATTTCATGGGAATATCAAAATACATTTTTCTCCCCTCACAAATAATCTGCCTGAGCACTTTCTATGACTGCAATAAACCAGCCGAGAACAAGTGCTTTTAGTTTCAGAATAACTGCTCGATGATTTAAATCTAAAATTGCTCTCCAGATCTCTCTCCCCGCAATTCCAACCACTAAAGCATCCACGGAAAATCCTGAATAAAATACATAAAACATGCATTTTACACATCCCACCCCTTCTCCGCGCTGCTGGTGTGCAGCTAAACGCACATTAAAAGAACATTATCGGGGTTTAAGGTCGGACATTTGCGGATTAGGAAATGCGTGTTTCCTGCCTGGGGGAAGGGTGGGGTCCCTCGGGAATAAGTGAGGATGGGCATTAAGTCCATGGTCACATCTGATTGTTGTTTGTTTGTTTGTTTGTTTGTTTGTTTGTTTTGGTGGGTTTTTTTGTTTGTTCCCGAACTCAGGAGTGATTTTGTCCCCTCAACGAGCAGCCATTGAGGGACATCTGCACCTCATGGAATCCCCACCTCGTTTAGGGCCGCTATTCTCCTGAACCAGACCCATTTGTTATCTCTTTGGTGGGATTATCAAAGTCCTGTTCGACTTCTTAACAGATGAGAAGAGATTATTTCTCTCTGCTGCCTTGTGCGATGATGCCACGAGCTGAGCCAGCCTGTTGGAGAGGTCCAAGTACCCACTAATTCCCTCTAAGGGATCCTTCCCAGCCCTTAACGTTCTGCAGATGTTGGAAAAGGAGCTCCTGCTACTTTCCCGTTAGGACTTCAAATGGCAAACCACACTGGCTGCCCAGGGGATTCTCACTTCGGGAAAAATCAGCTTCAAGGAGCTCGAGGGCCACGCGTGGCTCAGAGCCTGCCAAGGGACAGAGCTCTGGCTGCCAAATCCCGACCCCAAAGTCCTTCTGCTCCAAGGAGGGTTTAAAACTGATGGTGGCAGGGTGAGAACGAGCCTCTCCCGTTTCGTGATGTCGGCGGAATACTATGCAGGAGCAACGGCATGAAAATCAATGCTAATTAGCTGTGAAGTGAAAACAAAATGAAGCTTGACACTCTTATAATCTCTATTTTGGCATTTAGAAATCCGGCTGTGACTCCAGCGCTGGGAGAGAACTGCATAAATCCATAAAATCAGCTCGAGACACCCGTGAGTCTCCCTCACCTGACTGACAGGTCCTCGGGTGCTAAGCCTTGGATGAGAATGAAAGCTCAGCTATTCCAAGTTTCAGGAGCTGAGGGCAAAGCTTTACCAAAGCCGAAATGCTTTTTAAAACCCTTAATGAAGGCAGGACATTAAGACAGAGGCTGAGGTGGTTTAAAATCCAACCTGGCTGTGGTGTCATTATTCACATCACAGGCAGGATGGAATCCCATCTCTGCTGCCAGCCCTGGCATCTGTCCTGCAGGGCCTGCAGCTCCCTGGCTGTGTCCAGAGGCTGTCCCAAGGCATTTATCCCCACGGGGGATGGCAGGTGTGAGAATCTCTCCCCTTTACAGAGGGATAATACTGTGGAGAAATGGTTTGTGACATGTGGGAGGTGATCACTCCCTTCCCATCACACCACCCAGCCAAAGAGGCTCTGTAAAAGCCACCAAAATCATGTGGATTATTCAGAAATATCTGAATTCTGCCTCTGGAAAAGCTTCATGTCTTGGGAATAAAAAACATTTTTAGGAGCCAGAGAAATGCTCTGGGGCCACTTAGAGAATTCCAGAATGGTTTGGGTTGGAAAGGACCGTACACCTCATCCCATTCCACCCCTGCCATGGACATGGACACCTTCCACTCTCCCAGGCTGCTCCAAGCTCCATCCAACCTGCCCTTGGACATTCCAGATATGGGACAAGGGGATTCTTGTGAGGGATCAAGGTCAGACACGCTGTTCCTCATGGCTGTCTGACCTTATCCCACGGGACTGGGACATCACCTCAGATCAAACCTCCCTGCAGCAGGATGATTCCTTTGGGAGAAAGGCATCCAAAGCAGGAAAGCAGCGCAGTGATCCCGCGCAGATCCGGCTCTGCTGTTCCATATTTATGATTTGTTGGCGCTGGCAGGAAGAACAAATTGCACGTCGGGGGTGCTCTGCCATCCATGAAATCACACAGAGCTCAAGGACATTCCCTGCCTTGGGATGGTGGGGCAGGAGCAGCCCCCAGTGAGCAGAAATGCCAAAACCCCACATTCCCAGCTCAGGATTTTGTCTGAATTCCTGCTGCTGTTGGGCATTCCTGGCTGTAAAAAATCAGCACAAACATCTTGGGAAGGACAGGGATCAAAGGCTGCAAGTCCTCATCTGGGTGATAACACAGGATTGGATTTCAACCACAAGGAAGAATTGTTTTGAGGGTTTTTATTTTTTTTCCAAAGCCCTGTTGGCATTTGAAGGAACGCCAGAGTTGCATTACATTGATCTGGCTCTGAACTCTGATGTGAACTAGGCCTGAAGATCCATAGAAATTTATGGAGAAATCCCACTGAATTTCTTGTGCTTTCTCAGAGTGAAATGGTTCCTAGATGTTGTTGAAGAATATCCTGCAGAAAAAAAGATTTCCTTCTCCATTCCTGCAGGTTAATTATGGAAATTCCTTACACAGGATCAGCAGTGCCAGTTGCTGGGGAGACAGGAAAAGTGTTTGTTAGGGAATTCTAGCCTGGAGCAGCATAGAAATTTTCTGACAGGATGGTTTTCCATCAGAAATATTGATATGCTGAAGGCAGCTTGTTTTGCTGAACTTCTTGGATTTCAATGTGGAATTTGGTATTAGGAACTCACTGAGTTGATCTTTGCTAAGGTTGCAACTTTCAGGTTTAACCTCTTTTTATAACGAGATATTAAATTCCAAGATTTCTTTATAATGTAGTTTCTGCAATGGATAGGAAATGAGTAAACTTGGAACATTTTTAGTCGAAGGATGGAGTTCATTTCACAAGGAATTTTGAAATCCTTTTGCTTGCATCCTGCTTGGGGCTGGAAAAAACGAGTGAAATTGTGTAATCCCCACTCCTCACCCAGCTCTGGTTGATCCCAGTGGGTGCTGGGGGCCAAAGGCAGGCGCTGGGAGCAGCTTCCAGGGAAAAGTGCACAGGATTAGGTCAGTACTGCATGTCCTTACCCATTCCTCTGAATTCCTCCCCCTTCCCTGAAGGCAAAGCAGCTCGGAATTATTGCTGAAGAGCACAAAACTCAGCGAAGGGGAAATGTCATTTTTTGGCTGTGGCACCACCGAGGCGGATTTGTTATCCTGAAGAAGTTCAGAGCGTTTCTCCTCCCCCCAACCCCCTTCATTCCACCCCAAGCCTCAAATATTCTGTGATCCAAAGCTTTCCTGGCTGCACACACATATTTGTAATTCCTGCCCGTGTGAATGAGTAACAGCAGCACAGACCCTTGGAAACATTGCAGGAATTTTTTGGAAGCCATTTGAAACTCTTCACGCGCTCAGGCGTTGATTTTTATTGTTTTCTGTCCCTCAGGCACAACATTTCCCACCATAAAATTGTGGGGACGAGCTCAGAGATGCATTTCAAAATCTGTTGGGCTGGGAGCTTTAGCTTGGAGGGTGTCAGGCTGGGATTAATCTGGCTCTGAGCTGCAGAAAAACCTCAGGAATTTCAGGGGGGAAAAAGCAGGATGGGCATCCATGAGGGGAAGGCACCAAGCAGAGACCAGAGAAGTGAGGATTGGACAGAGCCTGGAGCTCCTGTAAAGCAAATACAGAGAGGAGAAATCCTCTGGGAGGATAATTTTCCTGGGATTTGGGAGATGGAAGATCCATAGGAATGGGGCAGCTAAGAAATAAGAACAGCAAATGTTCCACTTTAGGAAATTTCAGATTGCTGCAGCAGCAAAAGCTGCTCCAGCAAGTCCTCACTCCCAGATTCCCAGATTTCTAATTAACTCCAATTGTGGAGGCAGCTCCTGCACGGCCCTGGCGAGGGCTTGGCTTTGGGAGGAGCTGCTCTCCAGAGCTCTCTGAGGGAGGCAGCACAAAAATGAGATTTCAACCAAGCCCCGGGTCAAACAGGACATTTCTGGGTCACCGGGGCCCTGGCCTGGATTTTCAGCAGCTCTGCCTGCAGCCAGCGAGATGAACTGCAGAGCTTTGCTGCCTTTCTCTGCTTCCTTTGAGCTGCTGCTGTGGAGGGTGGAAAAAGGAGACATTTCCAGGGGCTGCAGCTCAGACAGCACCAGCATGGACGGGTGGATGGTGGTGGTGGTGGTGGTGGTGGTGATTTGGGGCTTCCACACCACGGTGAGAGCATCTCCCACTTCAGCAGCTCCTAAAGCAGATTTCCCTGGAAAAGTGTGACCATGCCTGGGTCACACACAGCCTTGGACTCCCTGCTGAGTGAGGCTAATGAGGCAAGGGTTGGTTGCAGCAGGTTTCACACCCTTTCCACCCCGAGATTTCCACAGGCAGGGAAAGTTCCTGGCTCTAATTAAATGACTCAGAAGAGCCCAACTGGTCTTCTAACACATTCTAGCTCTGCTTTTGTTGTCAGGTGTTTCCACAGCAATGATTCAAGGTTGGAAATATCTTCTTCTTACATCTGAATTAAGGAATTATTGGAAGGCTGCAGAAAACGAGGTCTTCACTTCATTCCCAGCTCGGTGGGATGTGCATTGTCAAAGAAGGGTTGAAGGGAGTTGCTGCTCCATCCCTTCACCTCCAAACCCCACAAGGCAGCCAGATCCAAGATTTCTAGGCCCTCAGGAACAGCCTGGCAGCAGCAGTGAGAATAAATCCCTCCAAAACTCTTGTTGGATGCATTAAAAATTAATTCCTTTGCTCAGGTATTTCATTGGGAAGACGAGACAGAGCCATGAGAAGCTGTCCTCAGATAAAACCATGACATCAGCTCACACGGGGCTGTCTGGGAGCCTCCAGGAGCCCGGGGCTGAGCTTCCCAAATTTTTGCATATCCCGTGCTCAGCACATCCCAGTGAGCAGCTGCCAGGCCAGGAGCTCACGCACAGCTTGGATTTCAGCTGGAACATGTATTTGCAAAGTCCAAGGAGAGCCTCATTTTTTCACCATAAAAGGTTGGGAGCGAAATTCCAGAGCTGAATTAACACGTCCTGCTGCTCCTCCACGTGGGAAAAGAATGCTGCGTCCTCCCACGTCGCTGCTTCCCATCCCAGGGCTTCTTCCCTCTTTCTGACTTGTCCCTGCAAGTCAGACCTTGACTGCCATGAGCCAACAATTAATTAGAAGGATATAATTACCTCTCATCAAGAGAGATACCTGCAGAAGCCAGGTCTGCCTCTCTCCATGCTTGCATGGCTTTTATCCCACTGCATTTTCTAAATTAATTGGAGTAGTCCAGAGTTTTCACAGTTCTGGGGGGAAATCTGGCTCAGGAATCTCTTCTGACCTCCTGCTAATAAATAATGATGGGAAGAGAGGATTATCCAGCAGCCAAATGTGTTCCTGAGGAGGTTGGAGGGGTTATTCCTGCTGGGAATGGGATGCCAGGGTAGGCCACCATCCCTGCACAGTGCTCAGGGTCACAGCACTGCTCCACATTTTCATCCTTGTGAAAATCAGCAGGGCATGGACGAGAGATCTGTTCCAATAAAAGGAATTGGGAATGCATATTTGGAATTATGTCACTTGGGGAGTGAGAAGGGTGGTCCTGCCACAGTCTTCCCCTGTGGAAATGAGGATGACAGAGAGGGCTGACAATAACTAAAAGCTAATTTTAGACACTAAAATGGTTCAATTTTCAGCTTTCTGGAATTTTCTGGTGCGAGAAGAAGAGAGCCTTGCCCTGTTCCTGGTTCTCCTGCCAGTTTTCCAGCGGAATGTGGAACAAGCCAGTTCATGTCTCCATGCCCTGCCTTATCTGAGGTTCTCAGTAACTCCCAGGCTCAAAAGGGCACCAGGAGGGCAAATTCGTCACCACCACCTCCCAAAGATCTCAGGCTCCTCCTGGGAGCCTGGGATTCAGCTGGAAAATGTCCCTGCTGGTGGCTCCCTGGGTGCTGCTGGCAGGAGATGGTGCTGTCCCACACATTCCATGGGTGTTCCCAGCACCAGGAGACTCCAAACCCAAGTGAGCTGATCCCAGCACCAGGTGGAACATCCAGGAAGCAAATCCTGGGCCAGAGGGTCGTGCTGCCAACCCACAGAGCTCCAGGAGCACCTGGGGCATTCTCCAGAGCTTTTCCAGCTGGGAAAGGCAGAGTTCCTGCTGGAGGGTGAGAGGGATGAGCACAGGCAGCCCCTGGGCTTGGGTGATGCCATTCACAGGCTGCCATCCCTGCCCCTGTGCCAGTTTAGCCACACCTGGAGCTCGTGGTTGTCCCAGACAAGCCAGCTCACATCCCTGACATCCCCAAAGCTGCCCTGAGTCCAGCCTGGAGAATTCCCCGTTTCCTCAAAGGAGGATTTACCAGCTGTGGGGATTTTGGGGATTTAATAGCTGGTCACCATGCAGAGCGAGGAGCTGCATCTCATTGGGGTGGCAGCTCCCTGACTGACACCCAGATGTCCCCCAGGGGTGGCAGTGCCACATCCAGAGCCCTTGAGCAGCACAGCACCAGCTCCTGATGGACAAAACACTTCAATAATTGGAAAAGCAGGAGGATTTTGCTGGAGTTAAACCCTCCCCATGCCTGCACAGATGTGAGGGGGCTGCGTGAGGTGATGAAGGCCCTCAGGAGACAGTGGAGCTGTCCCCACAATGCAGCTGAGGCCACTCGAGCTTAGCAGGGCCAGAGGGGGAGAAATCAGCTTGGAAACTGTTCCAAGGGTCCCCAAAGGCACCAGGCTGCTCCATCTCTGGGGTGAAGGCCTCTGTGTTCCAGCGATGCAGGGCTGGCTGGATCCATGGGATCCCTTCCCATCCCTTCCCAAGGCACAGAATTCCCTCCAGGAGCTGCTGGTGGAGCCAGGTTAGTGCTGGCTCCTTGATCAATTCATTGGAGAAGCTCATATCCTGCCCAAAAATGGAGGAGCATCTCCTTTGGAGGCCTTTCCACATGAAGGGATTTTTACTCCTTCATTTTACTCAGCCTTGCAAAACCAGCTGTGAATTTTCCACAGGGAATGAGGGGGGTGATTAACAGGGATGTGGAAGCAAAGCTGAACAGCTCCCACCCTCTCAGCCTGGTGGGTATAACACAATCCAGGCATTTCATCCTCAGAAATCCTCGGGATCCCCATACACCACATCCCTGCAGCTTCAATTTTGGGGCCACAATACCCCAGGCTTTCAATGTGGGGGAAGATTTCAATCCACGCTGCTCACAGCAGGTATAAACCCAAAGGCTTGGGGGTAAAAGGAGATTTTTGCCCAGGAAAAGCCCAGATTTCAGTCAGCTGTGACAAGCCTGGGCAGAGGGACATCCCCTGTGCCTGTGCTAGCAGGACACCAGTTCTTGTGTACAAAACTATTTATTAAAGAGCCTCTGCCTAAGCACAGCAAGGAAAGTGGCCTGGGCTGGGAGCCAGGGGGCTGGTGGGGGGATCCCAATCCCTCCTCTTCCTCCTCTCCAACAGGTGGGAATCCCCCTCCCAGCCCTGGGGCCTTGGCATGGGCACATTCCCCTGGCATGGGCACACTCCCCTGGCATGGGCACACTCCCCTGGCATGGGCACACTCCCCTGGCTCCCCTGGGCACCTCGGGAGCTTTGTACTGAGTCACCCTGGGCAAAGCAGAGATAAGGAAATGACTGGCAGCCCTCCAGCCTGCACAGATGCTGGCTTATTTTGAACTCCACAAATGATTTATGTGCTCAAGGAAGGATCCCAACACCTCCTCCTCCTCCTCTCAAAGTCCTTTTTTAAAAGTCCTCCATTTCTCCCTGTCTCCACATTCTCCCTGTGGTGTCAATACCTTCACTCTGGGCACCCCAAAAAAAACCAAGGGAAGGCCAAACCAAATATTTTGTTGAGAATTAAATGGAGCTAAAGCTCCAGGGGGGCAAGAAAAGGTTTTGTTTTATCAGCAAACCAAACACCCTATTCGGGAGCAAAATGCTGTTTTCCCTCTTGGAACAGCCTCCTGAAAATGAGGCCAATGCAGTTTTCATTTGCAACACTAATTTGATGAACTCCAGCGGGTTAATGATATTGCTGGATTTAATTAAAGCAGTTGTTAGTCAGGCTGAGTCACCTTCCCTCCTTAGGAAGGGCCTGGTGCTTTGGAAGCACTGCTGACATCCAGCAGCAGAGCCCAGCCTCTGGCCAGAACCATGGAATCATGACCATGGGCAGGACATGGGGGTACAGCCCCAAATCCCCGTTTCAACCCCAAATCCCTGTTACAGCCCCAAATTCCTGTTTCATTCCCAAATTCCTGTTACAGCCCCAAATTCCTATTTCACCCAAAATTCCTGTTTCACCGCCAAATTCCTGTTTCACCACCAAATCCCTGTTTCACCCCCAAATCCCCGTTTCAACCCCAAATCACTGTTTCATCCCCAAATCACTGTTTCATCCCCAAATTCCTGTTTCACCCCCAAATTCCTGTTACAGCCCCAAATCCCTGTTACAGCCCCAAATCCCTGTTACAGCCCCAAATCCCTGTTTCATCCCCAAATTCCTGATTCATCCCCAAATCCCTGTTTCATCCTCAAATTCCTGTTACAGCCCAAAATTTCTGTTTCATCCCCAAATCCCTGTTTCATCCCCAAATCCCTGTTTCATCCTCAAATTCCTGTTTCATCCCAAAATTTCTGTTTCATCCCAAAATCCCTGTTTCACCCCCAAATTCCTGTTACAGCCCCAAATTCCTGTTTCATCCCAAAATTTCTCTTTTATCCCCAAATCCCTGTTTCATCCCCAAATTCCTGTTACAGCCCCAAATTTCTATTTCATCCCCAAATCACTGTTTCATCCCCAAATCCCTGTTTCATCCCCAAATTCCTGTTTCATCCCCAAATCCCTGTTACAGCCCCAAATCCCTGCTACAGCCCCAAATCCCTGCTTCATCCCCAAATCCCTGTTTCATCCCCAAATCCCTGTTTCTGTCTCAAAGCCCCAAACCCCCATTATAGCCCCAAATTCCTGTTTCAGCCCTAAATACCCATTTAATCCCCAAACACCTATTTCAGCCCCAAATTCCCATTCCCACCCTCATTCTGTGGGTGGGAATGTTCTGCCACAGGAGGCTCTGGCTCCTGGTGGTCAATTTTCCAATCCACTCCTGCATCCCTGCTTGTGGATCAAAGCCTTTTACCAAACTGTTGTTTCTTTGCTTGGAAAATGCACAGAATGTGTTTGATGTCTCTATGTTAATTAAAGGAATAATAATCTCCTATAAACCAGAGATATCCCTGCAAGTTCCCCATCTCATATCCCAATTAGCTGCAATGCTAATTCCCAGAGGGATGCCTGCCAGGAAAGCTTGGGGAATGAGTGCCCTTCCTTACCCAGGACATGTAGATCCTTCCAGGGCTTTAATTCCCATCCCTAAATTTCCTGTCATTACGTTAATAACCCCATTGTTTTAAGTGCATCTTCATTTTTGGAGGCACAATACCCCAGGCTTTCAACTTGGGGGAAGATTTAAATCCGTTTTAGTCAGGGATGAACTCTTGTTCCTTATGGGACAAACACCACAGGAGACAGAGCAAAGGGGTGGCTTGTTCAGTACATGGAATTTTTTCAGGAATTTTTGAAGGGGCTCAACACAAATTCTTTGGTAATTGAGATTTACAAGAGTATGGGGTGACAGGATAGGGGGGAATGGACTGGGAGAGAGTGGATTATGATTAGGAAAAAAATTGTTCCCTGTGAGGATGGTGAGGCACAGGAGACAGAGCAAAGGGGTGGCTTGTTCAGTACATGGAATTTTTTCAGGAATTTTTGAAGGGGCTCAACACAA
>JAWWLW010000300.1:1673889-1684927 GCA_035041385.1 Myiothlypis coronata | reverse complement strand
GATGGATGATGGATGGATGGATGGATGGATGGATGGATGGATGGATGGATGGATGGATGGTGGGATGCTCCAGGCCGTGCTCCCCACTGGAATGTGCCCCTCAGGGAGCTCTGGTCATTTGTCAGCTGAGGAGCTGCTCTGCCTTTGGAGAAATTCGATTTGAGGAGTAATGGGTTCAGAGTGAAAGAGGAGAAATTTGGGTGGGATATTGGGAAGGGATTCCTGGCTGGGAGGGTGGGCAGAGGCTGGCATGGAATTCCCAGAGCAGCTGTGGCTGCTCCTGGATCCCTGGAAGTGCCCAAGGCCAGGCTGGAGCAGCCTGGAACAGTGGGAGGCGTTGGGGTTGGAATGGGGTGGGATTGAAGGTCCCTTCCACCCCAAACCATTCTGGGATCTCAGGACCTGCACTGAACAGTCCCTGTGCTCAGGAGATGTCACTTCAGCCACAGGGAAATCACCAAATGGGTTTTCAGGAAGCTGTTGGGAGCTGGGAGTGAGGGCAGGGCCCTCAGATCTTGGTGTCCCCACAGGCAGGGCCAGGAAAAGGGTGAAGCCACTCATGGAGAGCAACTGATCCAAGAAATGGAGCAGGAACAGTCCTGGGGAATCCTCAGTGCTGGCAGAGGCCGTGAGGGGAAGGAATGTTTGTTTTGTGCCCTGAGCAGCAGGAACCTGAGCAGTGCCCTCAGCACGTCCCCATCCTGCTCCTCCAGCCCTCCCTGCCTCCCTCTGCAGTTTCACAGCTGACTTTGCTAAAAATACCCCTTTGTCCTGTGCTTTCTAACTTCCTGCAGCTTCTCTGTAGTCAGAAGTGGAGCTGGCTGCCAGAATCAGATACTCAAGGAGCTCTGTTACTGATGAAATCAACTGCTCCCACGTGACAGCTGCAAACATCTGGAATCCATCGCCCGGGCTCCATGTGGGACCTGATCCTGCTCAAATATCAGCCTGGAGCTTGAGTATCTGCAGCTTTCTCAAGCCCAAAACAATTCCTGTAAAAAGTTCCTCTCAGATAATCAAAATTTCAGGGGGGAAAAAAGCAGAAACAAAATCAATGTTGTCAAAACAGAAGGATTTTTAAAAGCTTTAATGATATTTTTTTAACTTAAGGGAAGCGTTTTGCTCCAGGGGTGTTGGGAAATGTTTCTCATCTGTGGTGGGAAGGGAAATGCTGCTCCCCAGCACGCCATGAGTTAATAACCCACACGTGGAGCTGCTCCCTTGGGCAGCACGGGCTGAGCAGGAAACCTTCCCAGCAGGATTTGGGGTGTCCTGGGGAGCACAGCTGCAAATCTGGGAGGTGACAGCAGCACCTGGAGATGTCCTGAGCTGGGGACAAGGCCCTGAGCACCATCCTGCCTCCCCAGAAATTGTGGGGTTGGGTCTAGGATGGAGATAATTTGGGATGCTGGGCCAAAATCCATGGATCTGGGACAGGTGGGACAAAAGCACCCCGAGCACAGGTGGTTCTGGGCTGAAGGGCTGCCAAGCACTCCTGGCACCTCCCTTTCCTGGCAGAAATGCCAGCCTGTAATGCAAACATCACTGTCAGATTCATTTCTTGTTTTCACTCTGTATTACTGAGAGCAGCACGTGCTCTCTCACGCCACATTCCCAAGAGGGATTAATCCTAAAAAATCCTTCTATCATTTTATTGTGGGTGTAGGATCCATGCAGGGGGATTGGAAAGGATTCTCAACTCTCTCACCCTCATGCCCTCAGTGGGCAGCACATTCCCTGCCACTCCTGCTGCTCAATCCCAGCCCCTAAAACTCCTGGGATTAATTCTGTGTGGCCAGAAACAGCAGAACAACACAATTATCAGTGTGAAATCTCTCTATCCAGCTGGTTAAAACAATTATAATTAATTTATATAGAGGTTCAGCTCTGGTAAGATGCAACCACGACTGTCCCTTCTCCCTGTGACCCCAGGAGCATCCCAGGCACTGCCCCCAGTGCTCAGCCCCTGCAGGGGGATCCAGAGCCAAACAGGGCTTTGGAGCCAGCTCTTCCTCTTCCCTGCCTTTGGAATTTCTCTCGATTTGCAGGCACATCTGTCGGGACCCAGCACATCCCTCTGGCTGTCCTGAGCAGCCCAGACCCTGCCAGGGGCTCACAGACCCTGGCACAGAGCCCAAAATGCCCCTGTGGGTTTGATTGTGGCCCGTGGAGCAAATCACCAACCTTGTATGAAGATCAGTGAGCCACAACAGTTGAAGTAGAATATTAGTGAAGTTATCACAGGGTGGAAAAGTAAATTTTAGGGTTTTTGGTATGGGGGTTCAGGAGGCAAGATGGAGGGAACTGGGTGTGTCCAGCCTTTCTCCTTCTTCTTCTTGGCCTCCATCTCCTGTGGTGGTGGTGGCACTCACAGATGGGTTTAGAGCAGAAGCTCACTGTCTGACACAGGTGATGGGCATTGGGCAGTGATTGTAAACATTGCACACGTAGTTTGTAGTGTAAAGACACAACACCAGCCCGGGGCAGGCAGAGTGCCTGTGGCTGCCCTGCTGAGCAGATCTCTGCTGGGCAGAAAGGAAATTTTATAGATAAGAATTAATAAACAACCTTGAGCCCGAGAGATGAAGAGCTCTGACTCCTTCTTTAAGCGCCAGGCTGGGAAAACAGACTCTGGAACTTTGCTCGGGGTCACTCTGACAAACCAATGATCCTGACAGCACGGGGCAGAGCCAATGCCACCACCCCTGGGGACATCCTGGCTGCTCCACACGCCCCAAATCCTCTGTCCTGTCAGGATTTTCCCTCCCAGCCCTTTGCCTGCATACGAAGAAGGTTTCCCTTGTCACAGCCCAAGCCTGCATTTCACATTCATGCATTTAAAGCACAGACAGGCTTGTAATTAAAGCCTGGAATATTTTAAGCACTCGTAGTGATTGCAAGGTCTCGGAACTGAGCTCAGCATATGCTGCTCTCATAGTAAGCTCCAGTTCTGCCAGCTGCCTGCGTGGGCTCTGCCTGCAATTCCCACTCAATGAGCAGCACCCAGGAGCAGGAATCATTCACTGATGTTGATTTTTTTGCTTTTTTTTGGTCAAGGTTGGGATTAAATGTTTATTTTTTTTTTGTTCAGGCTCAGATGTTTATGAGTTTCTATACAAGCTCTTACAAGCTGTGAGTTCTGTAGTGCTTCACTATCAAGGTAAAAAAATGGAGCCACATTTCTTTTTCTATAAGGTTTTTTGAGGATAAACTGTTTAATTAAGAAATGACACCTCGATTATTTTTATTTTTAACTTAATAACTAACTACCTGTGCTCCTAAATGCGGACTTTTAAATCTAATTATATAATGCTACCCAAACCCATGGAGAAGAAGGTGAAGAAGAAGGACCAGCCTCCACCTTAAAACCTCCATCTTGCTTTATATATATTACTATATTCTAAACCCTTAAACTCTCAGATTTCCACCCTGTGATGTTACACAGTCCTATCCAAACCACACACCTGTAATCTCAGTGTTATCACTCAATTTTGGGAGCCTTCTCCACGGCCTCAGGTCAGTGCAGTGTTCTCCTGGCAGCACAGAAATTCTGAAATTCTGAGCACCCATGGTTCCAAGACCCAACCACAGCAAAGCGTGGCCCCTTCTCTGCCCAGGAGCAAACCCTGATATTTCCCCAGCCAAAAGCTCCAAATGTGGAGTGGTTCAACGGGAGCATGGCAGGAATTCTCCACCTCCCATGAGGATCCTTTGCTATGGTTACACGAGCCAGGAAGAGAAAACGAAAGGTGGGGGATACTCAAGTGTTATTTTCCTTCTTTCTTTCCTTCTTTCTTTCTTTCTCTCTTTCTCTCTTTCTCTCTTTCTCTCTTTCTCTCTTTCTCTCTTTCTCTCTTTCTTTCTTTCTTTCTTTCCTTCCTTCCTTCCTTCCTTCCTTCCTTCCTTTCTTTCTTTTTCTTTTACAGTTCAGGCAGATCTGACAGACTGACAGAAGAAACTGCAAAAATGTCCACAGTCCCTCCAACTGCACTTCAAAAGCATTGGGAAAAAAGAAACATCTAAGGAATATGGGGTCATAGGGTTATTTTAAGTTCTAATTGTCTTGTAGTGTGGAAGTCAAGTTCTGTTGATTCAACTTTTATTACACAGTTGCTTTCTATGGATACTTGCAGTCCTACATTGCCATGACAAGTAGCAAAACCCAATACGGTTACAAATGTGCTGACAGACTAAAGGAAAGTAATAACCACTTTTTCATCCAATTCTAATTCTGCTACTGAACATAAGCAAGAGGTGACGGCACAAAGGTTTCTTGGGTGAAACAATGTTCTGCCTTTGTGATCAACTGCCTCTTTTTGTGATGTTTCCTGCAATATAAAGGATTAAGTGTTTCTAAATTAACTGTCTCCCAAACGGGAAATAAACTAGAGCAGCATACTCAAATTGTCCCTGGTACTGTTTTTAATTTTAATTTGTTTTCATTGCATTCCTGTGGCTGAATGACCTTCAGCACTTTCAGAATATATTTTTTTTTTGTTTGTGGGTGGGTTATTGTTTGTTTGTGTTTTTTTCCAAAAAACCCCCTCTTCATCAGCCTCAGATATATGGTTAGTGCAAGATCAGACAGTCCTACATCTTTTGTGCTTTCCTGTCATGAAGCTTCTGCTTCTTTCCTGGCTGTTTTGATTACTGTTGAATTCATTATTTGCAAGTGCAAGAGGACGTGAACGAGTTGCTATGGCTCCTTTGATGTTTGTTGAGTTAGTTTGCCAGCCTTCAAGCTATATGACCTTCATAGTTTGTCTGGAAGAAAAATTTTGGGGATTGGATACAGGATATACATACAGACCAGGCCTTGACTATGCTTCTTATTGATATTTCTGAATCCTTTAATTCTATATTAAAGACAAGTTTTCTCTTTAATAGTGGATATATTCCTAGTGAGGTGATACAATCCCATCATATAATCCTGGGGTCACTAACATCTGGGAATTTCTGACAGCAGAAAATTTGGTTGACTAACAACCTCCAGCTAGGAAAGAAATTAGCCTCAAACCTATGCCTTGTTAATCATTTGTGCCACTGCCTAGTTATTCAATGAGGAAGATACAGAAGCAATTTGATTGATTTAACCATCTTGCAATCTGATTTTCTCAGAGAAATTATTCTCCTCTGTATAGCACCAAGCTTCTCTTTTCCCTCAAACAATGAGCCTTTTTAACAGTGGTTAAAAAGATATTTTGGAAAGTTAGGCTTTTGAAGGGCAAGACATTTCAGTGAAATATGCCAATTTAATGAAGACTCCAACAGCCCCATAACACAGCTCCATGTGTCTATTTTTGCAAACAGACAACTCAACCATGATGCTACTAATAGAGTCAATGGGTGTCATTCTTGACTGCATCCTCTGTTTGAACACACAACATTTGAAACCTTTGGAGGCAATAGTTGGTTGGGGAGGTGTCCAGATCAGGGACCAATATAACAAGTGGTATGGCCAAGTTTTAACATTTGCGTCGTTCAATTTGTGTGTCATTCCATCACTACTCCATAATATATTTTTGAGATTCAAGTATACTCTTTTGAATGCCCTAAGGCATGCAACGTGGATTAATGGTGTAAAACCCCAGACCCACTCCACTCTGGAGGCAGCAGTGTTGCTGGCATTATTTCATACAGTAATAAATTTAAAAAATAACCCCCCTTACCCCATTACTTGTGTCCTAGGGGTAATACGGTGGCAAGAGTTAGGTAGCCTGAATGCAGTCAGCGTGTCACCCTGTAGACTCAACGTTATGAAACATTTCCCATCCCTTTATATTTAAAGATGTTTATAAGCATGTAATTAGGCTCAGAGGTTAGGTTGTCAGATCAGAGGCCTGAGGAAGGACATGGCTGTTTTCAGGCTTTTCAACCTTTCCATTAAAGATCTGGAAAACAGTAAAGGCTTCCTGGCCTTCTGACCTCCATGTCACAAAGGAAATACAGTCAAACTGAAATTATTATTTTTTTAAACTGAAATACCTTTTAAAATAGAAGATTCTATTATTTCCTCTATTTAGGAACTTCTTAAGTTTTGCATTACATTCCAAAATGGGTCATTTTTACCCCAAAAATTACTTAAATCTATTGAGTTTGTATAGCTTATTACACAAGTAAGGGTACTAGGACTAGGCATTTTGTCTTTGCATTCTTATTCCTTTATCACTCTTGGTCTTTCCTTTTATATTTCAACAGATATGTATTTATTTCTATACAACCTGAAGTCAATTTTAAACGGGTAACAACAAAGCATATTTCACTGTGTACTTATAATGCTATTCATTATTCTGCACTGATCACACCTATATTTCTATTTATTATGGGTTGTCAATATACTCCTAAGTGCTACCACCCAGAATCCTTGCAGCATGTACCATAGCATCATTTCCATTCCAATGCTCCCCTCCTTTTTCCATTAACTAAATATGCAAATATTTCTCAATATTTCTTTGAGTCAAAATAATTTATGCAAGACTTCAGCTCTAGTGACTAAACAAAGTAGTGCAGCTGTTCAAACTTCCACTGTGAATTTTTCAACTCAAGGAGATAAATATGGGCTCTATCATCTTGCTTGCACATTATGCTGTTGCACTTCTACAGTGTTCATTGTGCAGCCCTTTTCAGCAATTTGTCAGCACAGGCCACTGTGGAGATTGTAGGCAAATGCTCATTTGGAGAACAATGGGGACCATCTGCAAGGTTTAAATCATAACACATCAGGGAATAGAAACACACAACGCAAGGGGACAACAAACAAACAAAGATATCAACTATTGTTTCTGAGTAGTTACTCCTGAGCAGGTGTTGGTAGTAGGTACCAGGGTATCTGAGATGCAGTGATGGGACCTGACCCTGATGGCTGGGAGGGAACTGGGTGGGAGCAGACTCCCCCTTGGCTCAGGCATGCTCAAGCACAGACCTTGGTCACATCCAGCACTGCTTGCCAGCCTTGATGTAACAGGCTGTAGCCTGAGGGTAAGTGCCTCACTTTATCCTTAAAAAATGTGAAAGTCATGAAAGAATGAGCATCACTAAGGAAATGCATGGACTTTTAAAATTCTTCATATAGTGTCAGTGATTCCGTGATTCTATGATTTCTTAACATTTGCCAGCTAAGATGTTAATATTTCTCAAAAAGGTAAATTTACCATAGTCCAGGAAACAGAAGATAAAAGCTTTTTGTTCCATTTTTTCCCATTCATATAAGAGAAATTTCACTTATTCCTTGCATAGAACCTATATAATTTCAGAAATGACCCAGTCTATCCCTCCTTATTTTATGGGAAGGATAACTATAGTCAGGGTTGTTTCAATCTGGTTTATAAGCCTTTAGACAGGTTTTGTAGTCCTCCTTAACTGTCTAATGCAATCCTTCATTTTTCTTAGCTTGGTTTTGCTTTTCTGGCTTTCTACTCAGAAAATTAACACACTAAGCATTCTAAGATATGAATATTCTAAATTCTTCTACTGTCCCATCAGTTTTTCATCATATTGAGCTTTTAATTTTTGCAACCTACCAACACAAAGTCTTCACTTTCTTCAATCTTTTCCACCATGAATTGTTTTTATTATTTTGCTCTTGTGGTTTTTATTTAACTTGGCTAAACAAGTCCTTCAACTATTCCCCACGAATCTCTCATAATAAGACTCTTAGTGTTATTGTCTTTCACTTTTTTTTAAAAGGTACATACATTTTACAGAAATCTTTATGTCCCAAAATGGAAGCATTGCTCAAGATGGACGGAGCTAAAAACAGATAATCACTCAAAGTAGAGAAGAATTTGAATTTTTTAATATTTTACTCTTTTCTTCTCTCAGGTGTAGTCAACCAGCTCCAGGTTGCAAAAGTATATGCATTTTACACCATGACTTACTTTTGTCTGAATTTAAAGTAGGAGCAACTTTTTTTTTTTTTTTTTGTGTAGATTCTTTTAAAATTTGTATACTGCATAAAACCTAAGAAACCCCTATATTGGCTGTGTAGATTTGGATTTGTGTCAGACGAGATGTCCCAACATGTAATCTGATATTTCAAATGCTCTCTGCATGGACATGGGGAGTTACAGTCCCTGTGGGAACTTTCTGAAGCAAGTCCCAGAGCCTGTGTCTCTCCTGAGAGATTTAGGAGTGCGGATATGTCAGAGCATTTGAAATCTCACAAGAAAAGACAAAATAAACAAGTACTATAGTAAACCAGGATATCCAGGAAAGAAAAAAAACAAACAAACAAGCAAAAAAAAAAAAAACAAAAAAAAAAAAACCCACAGAAGCAAACAAAAAATGCCCAACAACCCAACTCCCAAACTTTTAAAAAGTGATTTTCTACTCGTCAAAAAGTAGCAACGGTAATTTAATACTGACACAAATCAGGCTATGAAGGGTTTCTTGACAGAGTAATACAAAATATCTTTGAAGCATGTTTTTTTTTCGTGTATTGTAGATTCTTTCATATCTTCATTCAGAAGAGGTTATGACTTCATATGTCTGTGGAACAGGGATAGAGGCACCAGTCACTCCAGTAAGTACCTGTGGAACAAAGGATAATGCAATATGGCACAGGACAGGATGCAATACTATAACTCTAGTCAGTGTCACTCAGAAACCCTAACGTGTGCACAACCTTGCATGAATTTTTTAATTTTCAGAAATATCTTTTTCATTGGTACACTGCAATTATTCAGGGCAAGCAGACTTTCTGTAATATTTTTTCTTAATTCATCAAGAAAATATACAGAAATATTGTTTAACATATTACAAAAAACCACGTATTTCTCCCAAAATAATCTGTAAAAGGAGTTCTGTATGCTCAATTTATTTGAGTATAGTGTTGACTGGAGAAACAGATACTGTTATCTGCAGGATTTGAAATATACCTTGATGACCTGACGTTTCTCGCACTTGAAGAACCATTTTTTCCCCTCTTTATTTCTCTCCTATCACCCATAATTTGAAGTACAATCTTTATTACTGATCTGGTATTTTAAATGTACCCCTGGCATCAGCAAAATTTGAAATTTCCTCATCTTCAGCTGTTGAGTTTTAGCCAGTTTGTTTGCACAAATGCTGCACAGCAGAATTATGAGTCAGTAACCAATGATCTCTAAAGAGGAATCCAGTGGGAGGCAGAATTAGCTCTCTCTGATATTTCAAAGGCATTGCTGACTAGAACTGATTGAATTTTTTTCCAACATATTACTCAGCATCCGTATCACTCTAGTTTTCATAAGTGTGCATGCTTATTATATTTTTGTCACTCTTTAGTCAACTCATTTATAGAATAGTCAATCAATAACTTTTCCAGTGATTAATGATTACAATTATCTGTGAGTTACTTTTAAAAGTAACATACCTCCACGTTCAGTGACTGTTAGAGTGTCCTGTTAGACTTTTTATACAACTTCCTATCTTTGATTACTTCATTTGAAAGAAAGTCCCAAAATGTCAAGAACAGATGTTAAGTAGACCTTCCAGAACTTCCTATTAATATACATCTAATGCATACAGTAAGCTTCTAAACCAGAACCACTATAAAAGAGAAGTCAGAAAGGGAATCACTATAAAACAGAAGTCCTAGCTGCTGAGAGCCTGAAACCACAGATTGTGGGAATCCCTGTAGCAGACTGTAGAGTGAATTGTGACTGGTGGATTCATTGTACCTACAGTTTGCTGCACAAAGTTCCAGGGAGGAAGAACCAAGTCTGTATCTGGTAAAATGTACTTCCAAGCACACAGTGACATAGACATAGCTTTGAATTACTTAGGGAAAACACACATGCACACTCCTCCAGGATTTGGCATTTTTAAGAGTGCAGAGAAAAAGAAGGTTTGTTTAGTCTTACAGACTCTGCTTTGTGTTGCCCTTGCACATCCCACAACAAAAATTAGGAAGTCAGATGAAACATGAAAGAAGCAAACAATTTTGGCAAGCTGACCTCTTTCATCATGAAAGAAAAAGGGACAAGAACACATTCAATTGTTCTCACTGACAAGAGGATTAAATGCCCAGCCAGAGCAAGCAAGGGCAAAAAATGCTGCTGGACCTAAGGAATCATCTGCCAATATATTGATTCTTGAGGGAACTGCAGAGCAGGAGGGAGAAAGCAAGTTACTAACTGTGACCAGACCTATTACCTTGCATTTCTATACTCACACCTGGGAAAAGATTTGGAAACAATTCACCTGGTGTGTACAGATAAGCAGTTTGTCCTTAGAAGAAAAGAAATTGCAACTATGTCTAGAATAAAGTACAGAACTAAGCCTGTTTTTTGTTTGTTTGTTTTTTTTCTTGATGAAGATAGCAATCTGGGTCTTCATTTTAAATCATTAAAATAGTTCAGTAAAGTTACTAGTACCATTTAATGGATTAAAGGAATCTTAAAATACTTATACCATTTTTAAGGATTCTTTGGTTATATACTCAAATAGGAAAATACAGCTCCTGTGCCCTTGCAACCAGATACACAGATCACCTCCCTAAAAAAATTAACTGCATTGATGTGCATGCTCAACTATCTTCATACAATGGTCCAAATGTTCTGATACTTAAAATATTGTAAATTCTACTGGCATTATCAAAAGAAACTGCCAGGCACTACAAAGCTAATTTCAGACAGCAAGAAAACTTGGAGAGTGGAGGATATACTCAGACCTGGAGCTGGACAAACTTGATTTAAGGGGTAATCATCTAAATTCAGAGATGATAATAGGACACTGATTTATTGCAAATCCCCCTCCCCCATCCCTCACCTTCCTCTTCAATCAGATGAAACCACTGGCCTCAGGAACCACAGCAGGGGAAGACTGAACACCATCCCAGGAAAGAAACAGAAACCAAAAAAGTATGTACATAAAAAATGTAACCATATTATTCTCACTGAGACTTTTCCTGTATGAAAGCATTCTAACTGTAGAAATCTTTCCTTTACAGTAACAGAAAATTAGATCCAGATCAATAATGATCAGAATTAGATTCGATTTTTAAGACTTCAGTTATAGTGACATTACATTCTTGATTTAATGTGAGTGCATATATTTA
>JAWWLW010000300.1:1549736-1561946 GCA_035041385.1 Myiothlypis coronata | reverse complement strand
ATAAAACCCTGCTTTGTCTCTCGCCCTTCAGTCGGGCGGAAAAAAAAAACTGCATTTTCCCTCCTCCTTCTCTGGATTTCTCTCCCCCTTCACTCTGGAGGAAAAAAAAAAACAAACTGCATTTTCTCTCCCCCTTCACTTTGGAGGAAAGAAACACCCTGCATTTTCTCTCCCCCTTCACTTTGGATTTCTCTCCCCCTTCACTGTGGAGTAAAAAACCCTGCATTTTCTCTCTCCCTTCACTCTGGAGGGAAAAAACCCTGCATTTTCTCTCCCCCTTCACTCTCTGCAATAACTCTTAAAGGTGCAAAACTTCCCATTCAGCATGAACAGAGCAGACAATTGGGGATAAAAGCATCACCCAGCCAGCCCAGGACCCCTCCTCTCCCCAGTGCTGCTGTTCCACTCTGCTTCCCTGGGCAGGCTGGGGGATGTTCCTGGTGTGAGCTGCTGCTCTTTTTCTGCACCTTTCCCTCTCCCATAAATCACAAATGATGTTTTGTTCTTTGTTGTTGAGCAGGTCTGTGCTAAGCCAAGCCAAGAAGAAAATCCCTCTGCTGCTGCCTGGTTTTGAAAGCATTGAGGTGTCTGAGGAGTGCAGTGGCCCCTTCTCTGACCTGGTAAATGTTTTGTTGGGAATGGTTCAAGAGTGAAAGGTCAGCTGGGATTCACTGGCTGACCTGCAGTGGTTTCATGTTTAGGATGATAAACTCTGCTGGGTGAGCCCTGTCAAAAATTCACCTGGTTTTGCCACTTCCTGCATTGTAAATGTAGAGTTCTAGGAATTTAATTAGAAATAATTAATTTAAGTTGTCCTCTACATAATTCAGAGGAAATCTGTGAGTGAGGGATGGTTTTACTCTAGAACTTACCCCATGGTGTGTTTGTGAGCTTGGAGTTCCTTCCCACAGTGCACTCAGTGTGGTTTTGTGTGAGCAGATGGAGAATTCCCAGCTGGATGCAAAGATCAGTGGAATGGAGGTGAAGGTGGGACAGAAACGAGATTCAATCCTGGCACACACGAGCGAGGCCAGAGGTGATGGCAGAGACAATTCCAGCAACACACAAGCAACACCTGCCAAGGTAAACTGATCCCAGAGGGGGCCCTGCAGTCAAACCCAGGAGATTCAGGATTAAATCAGCATTTTGGGGATGCTGAGATGTTTTTCTTTCCAGCTTGGGCTGCCCAGCAGAGTCAGAGTCAATGTTCCTGTCAGAATTCTGTGCTGAGCTTTGGGGAGGGTGGCAGGGAGGAACCTCAGTCCTCACTCTGTGAGGCTGTGACACATTTGGGGTTGGCAGTCCCTCACAGAGATAGGCCGTGTCCTTCAGAAATTCCTGATCTTCAGTTCCTCTCTCGTTCCTAACCCAGGATTTGGGGTTTTTTTATCTTTCTGCAGTTAAAACTAGAATTTCCATCTCCTAAGACAACAAGTGAGACGCTTCTGGAAGAGGAGAAATCTGTTGATTTTGTGTTTATTCCTCCAGAAACAAAACCAAGAATATTGACAGAACATCAGAAGGAAGTGCTTAGGACAAAGAGGTCTGTCATTTATTGTTTTAAACTTCATGTGGATGTCATTCCTTGAGTAGCTGAACTTGAGTTCAGTTCCTGTTTCTCACACCACCCCAGGCCACTGAGTCTTGTTCTTCATACAAGTCATGAAGTTTAAAGCTAAAAGAGTTCCTTGATTTGCTGTTTTAAAGCAACCAAATTATTCTTGCAATGGCATTTCCTCTTCTGGTTAAATGCACTCTCTCTAGTCTGTTTGGAGTTCAGATTTTTCCTTGGGGGCTCAGAGTGTGAAATAGAAGATGTCATTTCTCATAAATCATGGAAATGAAAGGATTGGGTGAAACAAGCTGAGGAAGGGATTTCTTGAGTCAGCAGCAGGAATTAGAATTTTCAGGAATTACGATTTTCAGGAATTGTGATTTTCCCAAGACTCATCTTGATTGCAGAGGAATCTTTGGAATGATCTCTCTAATGAGAGAAGATAACCTTGGTGTGTTTCTGTGCTTGGGCAGCAGGAGTGTAAGCAGGACTTGAGGCAGGAACTCCTCTGGGCTGTGCTGAATTCTTTGCAGAGAGGGATCCCAGTCACAGCTTTTATTCCCCAAAAATAAAGATTTCATGCAGCTGAAAAGCATGGCCTTGAAATAAGGAGATAATAAATCCAAAGAGGGTCTGACTCGTGTTCTGGTGTTGTTCCAGAGCTGACATTCCTGCCATGTACAACACCTTGGATGCTTCCCAGGACACCAGCTGCTTTTCCCAGTACAGCCAGAGCCAGGAGGACTCTCTGTGAGTGCCAGGGCCCAGGTGTGGTTGTTCAGGGGTTCTCCCTTGGCAGCAGCCCTGATTTCAGTCATTCTCTTCTAGGGAAATGCCTCCTGCAGTAGGAAATGCCAAAGAGGACCCTGCAAACCAAGCTCAGGTAATTCCCCATTGGCTGATAGTGGCTAAAAGCAGTTTCTACCAAAAGTGAAAGGTTTTGTGGTTTGTTTTCCATTCTCAACACCAAGTGGGAGAAAATTCAACACCATTGCAGTGCTGTGTTCTGCCTTATGGCATTTATTCCTTTTGGGTTAACTGGAATATCATTTAGGCCAAGTCACTGGTATTTGATGTTGGAGTGGGAGAATGTATGTGAGCAGTCTCTGATCACCCACCTGCCTGTGCTGCCACAGTATTTTACTGGGTAAAGACTGTAAATCCTGAATTCCTTTTGGGAAGGAATTGCCTGAACAGCTGCTGTGCTGACAGCCAGTCAGACCAGGTGAAATACAGCAAAACTTGAGCATTTCTGGAGTTCTTCATTTTGGGATTAAATGGTTTTAAAAAGTGTCTTTTATAGCTATCAAAGCACAGATAATGAATCATTTGGTGGTTAGAAAAACCTTGTGGGTGTGTTGTTTCCTATAGCACCAGAACTGGCTATTGTATAACATTCATGGGACAGGCACAACTGTTCCACTCAGTTCCTGGGACAAACCTTTTGCTGTTGATGTTTTTGGGACAGGAGGAGAACGTGGGCAGTGGAGGATGTCACTCAGAGGAGAGCCCAGCCTGCAGCAGCGAGGAGGAGACCAAAAACGAGACAGCTGAGATGATCCCAGAGGAAACCTCCATTGGAGAGGCCTTGGAGACAAGTTCTGTGGAAGCAGCTCCCCTGGAGGCCTCAGCAGGGAAGGAAGACACCTCAGATGTCACCAGCAGCTCTGCAGGGAAGGAGGAGGACACCTCAGATGTCCCCAACTGCTCACCAGGGAAGGAGGACACATCAGATGTCACCAAGAGCTCAGCAAGGAAGGAGGACACCTTTGATGTCCCCAACTGCTCAGAAGGGAAGGAGGACCCCTCAGATGTCATCAACAGCTCAGCAGGGAAGGAGGACACCTCAGATGTCCCCAGCTGCTCATCAGGGAAGGAGGACCCCTCAGATGTCCCCAGCTGCTCATCAGGGAAGGAGGACCCCTCAGATGCCACCAGCAGCTCAGCCTCCAGTGACATGGTCTCTGGCACGCCCCAGCCCGTGAGCCGGCGCCAGTCCTTCATCACCCTGGAGAAGTTTGGTGCTGCTCAGGGCAGGCCCTTCAGCCCAGCCCCTCTGAGCTCAGTGTCAGAGCTGCCTGGGACCCCTCCCGAGGCAGGCACACAGGAGAGCAGCAGCAGTGACAGCAGGGCTGCAGCCAGAGCACAGAGACCTGGGCAGGAGGACAGGAACCCCGGCAGGGCCGCGCGCAGGGTGACGCGCCGGCAGAGCAGGATGGAGCTGCAGGGCAATAAACCAAACCTGCAGGGCAGGCCAGAGCAGCCCCTGGCCCCCGACAGCCTGGAGAGCAGCAGTGCTGAGCTGGGCTCTGCCGTGCAGGACGTGGAGCACGTGCTGCTCAGCCACTCGCAGGCGCTGCTCTCCACGGAGGCTGACATCCAGAGAGCCCAGCACGCCATCGCCGAGATGGAGAGGGGCCGGGCCGCGGACACGGACTGCAAGGAAAACACCCCCCCAGAGGGCAGCAGCTGCCCCGAGCAGGCCCCGGGGGAGGACAGCCAGGGGGCACCGGTGTCCCCTCAGCACAGGCAGCTCAGGCGCTCCTCCAGGAGACGCTCGGAGCCCGCGGAGGGCAGCCAGGACAGGGAGGATGGGCTCCCCAAGAGAGACAGGAGGAAAGAGGAGGAGAAAGCCGGGCAGAAGAAGCTGTCCCAGGGGAAAGGTGACGGATCCCAAAAGCAGAAAGGAATTCCTGGGAAAAGCACAGGGAGCACGAATGAGAGCAGCCAGCCCGAGGGAGTGGCAGAGGAGTGGAGCTCCAGGGACTGCCCTGCTCGCAGGGGCCCGGAGGAGGAGGGCAGCAGAGCTGGCAGGAGGGCACAGGATGCCCCCAGGGCAGAGGGGGAAGGCCAGGGCAGCCTCAGCACGGCAGGGCAGAGGGTGGAGCGCCCACGGTACCACACCAGGAGATCTTCCCAGGGGTTGCTGTCCAGCATAGAAAACTCTGAGGCTGGCAGCTCTGAGGGCAAGGAGGAGAGCAGCAAGAGGAAAAAGCCCGTGAGAGTGAGGAGCAGGAGCAATTCTCTTGAAGGGAAGTTGAAAGAGGGACAGGCAGGGAGCCAGAGCCCTGAGAGACCTGCCCAGGGAGGTGAAACTGAGGGTGCACTGGAGGCCACCAAAGGTGAGCCTGAGGTTGGCACAGGTGCTGCAGTGCCAGCTGAGCCAGGTGGCCTGGAGAAGCAGGAAATTGCTGCAGGAGCTGTGGATGCAGGTGCTCTGCAGGACACCAGCGTGGAGCCAGGCAGGGCTGATGCATCCATGGAGTCCCTGGGCAGCCCCTGTGTGCCTGAGCAGGATGGGAGAGCAGCAGAGGACAGGCCAGGCAGCACAGGGCACCGTGCAGCAGCAGCAGAGGACAGGCCAGGCAGCACAGGGCACTGTGCAGCAGCAGCAGAGGACAGGCCAGGCAGCACAGGACACTGTGCAGCAGCAGCAGAGGAGAGGCCAGGCAGCACAGGACACCGTGCAGCAGCAGCAGAGGACAGGCCAGGCAGCACAGGGCTCTGTGCTCCAGCAGCAGAGGACAGGCCAGGCAGCACAGGGCACCGTGCAGCAGCAGCAGAGGAGAGGCCAGGCAGCACAGGGCTCTGTGCTCCAGCAGCAGAGGAGAGGCCAGGCAGCACAGGGCACCGTGCAGCAGCAGCAGAGGACAGGCCAGGCAGCACAGGTTTCTGTGCTCCAGCAGCAGAGGACAGGCCAGGCAGCACAGGGCACCGTGCAGCAGCAGCAGATGCTCCAGGTGCTGAGCCCTCCTCTGGGCAAAGCCCTCATTGCCACAGCAAGAGGAGCAAAAGGGTGAAAAAAATCAAGAGCTGTGATTGCTGCTTCAAGAAACCAAGGCAGCAGGTGACTGAGTCAAAAAGGGAGAAAGCTCCTGAGCTGGAGGAGCCTGAGAGGAGCCCAGCTCAGAGCCCAGCCCAGAGCCCAGCCCAAAGCCCAGCTCAGAGCCCTGCCCAAAGCCCGGATCACAGCCCAGCTCAGAGCCCAGCCCAGAATAATGATTTTGGTCCCTCAGATTTGGAGGAGAGCTTGGCCCTGGCTCCCTGTGGGATGAGCACTCCATTGCAGCCTCCTGAGGAGCCCAGCACCTTCAGCCTGGACAGGCAGGGAATGCACGTGGAGAGCCTGCAGGGGAGCAGTGAGGGGATGGAGGAGGAGAATCCAGAGGGGTCAGCACCTGAGACCACCCAGGCCATGGAGGAAATAAAGGAACCTGCTGAGCAGAAGGAGCAAACAGAGCAGGCTCTGCCTGAGAGTGCTCCTGAAGAGCCCAGGGAGAGCTGCCTCCACTCAGGGGACCAAGGGGGAGAACCAGCAGCTGCAGAAAAGGAAGAAATAAAGGAAAATGGACAGCTGGAGGAGGTGCCTGAGGAGCTGAGTGTTGACAGCAAACCTGAGGAAGAAGAGGTGAAGGAGCTGGAAGGAAATGAGGAGGATAAAGGAGAAGCTGAGAACTCTGCTGGGGAAGCTTGTGCTGTTGCAGATGAAGAGATGAGGGAGGAATTGGTGGAAAGTGAAATCAAAGTGCCTGAGAACGTGTCCCTGGCAGATCAGAGCGTGGATTCCCCCCTGAAGGGGGCAGGGGATGCCCCAGTGCAGGTGGCTGAGAGCCCCACCAGCCTCCAGGCCCGCTGCACCTGGTCCCCCTCAGCCTCCCCATCCACCAGCATCCTCAAGAGAGGTGTCAAGAGGAGCCAGGAGGATGACTCCCTGTCACCTGCCAACAAGGTACTCCATGGGCATTGTGCTGCATGGGAGGAGGAGCTGGAATCATTCCAGATCTGTTGAATTTCTGGTGGCTGTTGTGAATAATCTTACAGGAATGGTGAGGTTTGGGTTTGGAACGTGCCAGATGTGCATTGTGAGGGGTTTTATTTTGAAGCAGGGCACCCTGGGGCACTGCACAGCCAGGGCTGTACACAGAGATTCCTCAGGGAATCCTCACAGGCTGTGCTTGGCTGAAACACTCCCTGGGTTTGTCAAGAATTTCAGTGATTCCTGGTTGTTTTTTTGTCCCCTCAGAGTGATTTCCCCAGGCTGTGCTGGGCTGAATTCCCACTCTGAAACCTCCCTCTCTCCTCCCCAGATCCGTCGGGTCTCCTTTGCAAACCCCATTTTCCAGGAGGGCCTGGCAGACGACATCGACAGGAGGAGCCCTGTCATCAGATCCCACTGCTCACCCTCCTCCAGAAGCCTTAAAATCCTCTCCAACATGCAGGTCAGGGTAAAGCCTGGTACAATATTCTGTGTGTCCCCAGTTTTTGTGTGTTTATCATAAATGGCAGGGCTCTGGTGCGTGTTTGTAGCCACTTACACACAGTTGTAAGGGCTGAGGAGCAGAAATGTAAGAAACAAAACTGCTTTAGCCTGATTCATTCTGTTCCTGTGAACTCTGAGGTTTCAGGGGCTAAAATCTCACTATTAACTATATTCCTGCTGTTATCTGAATTCCTACCAGTGACTAAATTCCTACCACCCTGAGATGTTTTTTTCCTCTTTTTCTACCCAGCACATTACCACTCCAACCAAAGGATTTCTGTCCCCAGGATCTCGTACCCTTAAATTTAAGAGCTCAAAGAAGTGTTTAGTAAGAAGTGCTTTGGTTCATGTTTTTCTCTTCTATTTTTCCCCTCTATTCAGAGGGTGGCAGTTAATTTAATGCTGTTCCTGTGTCACCCCAGATCACAGAGATGGCCAAGGAGTCCCTGCCGAGCCTCTCGGAGCTGGTGTACCCTGCCCTGGCTGGCTGCAAGGCCCCTGTGGATGTCATCCTGCCCCAGATCACATCCAACATCTGGTCAGTGCTCCTTGCTTTGGGAGGTGACATTTCAGTGGGAACTGAGCTCTTACTGAGCCTACCAAACCACAGGTTTAGCCAGAATTCTTTAAAGGGGTTGGGGTTGGGTGGGTGAGGAAGGAACTTGAATATTTTGCCGTTTTTCAAGTACTTATTTGATGACTGAAAAGTTCCCCAGGGCTGGGGAGTTTGTGCAGGGCCAGGAGTTGGATTTTGCTGATGCTGTGGGTCCCCTCCAGCTGGGGACATTCCCTGAGTGTGCCCCAATAACCCGTTGTGCCTCCCCTGCTGCAGTGCCAGGGGCCTGGGGCAGCTCATCCGAGCCAAGAACATCAAGACCGTGGGAGACCTGAGCACTCTGACAGCTCTGGAGATCAAAACTCTGCCCATCCGCTCCCCCAAGGTCTCCAATGTCAAAAGAGCCCTGAAGGGATACCACGAGCAGCAGGTAAAAATGGGATTTCAGCACCCAGGAGGCCAAAATTGATCTCATTTCCTGCAGCAGGCATGGTGTCCTTTTTCCTTAATTAAAAACAGCACTTTAAACCTAATCCCTGCCTGCCTCAGTACCATGAATTCAAGGTACAGATGACTTGGTTACAAGTATTATTAACAGGATTTGATTTATTAAAATATTTATAATTTATTATTATTTATCATTTATTTATTACTCACCATATTTGATTTAATTTTTTTTTTTCAATCTGAAAATGTTTTCTCTCTCCCCCAACACACCCAGGTGAAATCCCGAGTGTTGGAGGAAAGCACAGTGCTGGAAGATGCTGAGAAGCCTGGGAATGATGTGGAGGAGAAATCCCTGGGTGGAGATGAGGAAAAACTTGCAGCAGGTACCTGCTGGTGGCTTTTTGCTTTGGGTTTGGAGGGTTCTGCTGTCCTGTCTTGGTTCTCTCCTGGTGGTTATGACACAAACCAGACCACAAGCAGTCTTAGTGGCAATTCTTTATTACTGAACATGCCTGACTTTTATACACTTTGCAATTGTTCATGCTGCTTCTACCCTAACTGTTGGCCACAGTAAATCAACATAATGCTGTTGGTGAGAATTTGCAGTGACTTCAGCTAACTTTCCAAAAATGCTTCATCCAGCTGCAAGGTTCTCTTATCTTTCTTCTCTCAGTCTCCTTGGTTACATCCTTGGAGAGAGCTCCTTATCAGCTTCTTTTTACTTTTGGCTTCTTCTCTCTCCTTTAGCTAACAGGCCCTCTGTTAGCCCCTTCCACAGTGGGGACACCTCATCCTTTTTACTTTGGGTTTAGTTTTATCCTAACCCTGAGGAAGGGCAGGGTTCAGTGCCTTTCTGGGAACGCTCCCCACAGAATAAATGCTCTGCAGGCTGCTCAGAGATGTCATTTTGTACCAAACCAGCTGGAGTTCTGCTCGGATTTCCCTGCTCTTATCTCCTTTCCCCGTTTTCAGATCTGGTGGACGCAGGCAGCAGCAGCAGCAGCAGCGAGCAGCCCCCGGTGGATCTGCTGGGGCAGGTGCAGGCTCTGGCAGCCCAGCTGAGCTCCGAGGATCTCCAGGGCTACTCGGGCCCGCAGCTGCTGGAGCTGCAGGAGGGGCTGCTGGCCATGGCCTCGAGCATCGGCCGGAGCCTGCGGGGCCGCTGGCCCGGCCCGGCCCCCCCGGGCCCCGAGTAGGGCCCGAGCAGGGCCCCGAGCAGGGCCCCGAGCAGCCGCGCTCGGCCCAGTGGAGGGGCTGGGCCCGGCCCGGGGGGAGGGGCTGGGCCCGGCTCAGGGGGAGGGGCTGGGCCCGGGGGGAGGGGCTGGGCCCGGGGGGAGGGGCTGGGCCCGGCTCAGGGGGAGGGGCTGGGCCCGGCTCAGGGGGAGGGGCTGGGCCCACGCTGCCCCCTCTTGCTTCCCTCACTCTCGCTCACTCCTCCATGCTGCTTCTTGGGCTGCAACATAATTTCTTAACATCTTCATGAATTTATCATCTCTGGTTTTTTCCCCCTTTTTTTTTTCCTATTTTTTCCCTTGTTTTTCCTTTTTTTTTTCCTTTTTTTTTTCCTCTTTTTTCCTTTTTTTTGCTTTCTTTTTCTTTTTTTTCCCTTTTTTCATTTTTTTCCCTTTTTTTCCCTTTTTTCTTTATTTTCCTTTTTCCCCCCCTCTTTTTCCTTATTTTTCCTTGTTTCCTTCCTTTTTTTCCCCTTTTTTCCCCTTTTTTCTTTCTTTTCTTTTTTCCTTTTTTTCCCTTTTTTTCCTTTTTTCCCTTTTTTTTTCTTTTTTTTCTTTCTTTTCCTTTTTTCCTTTTTTCTTTTTTTTCACTTTCTTTCCCCTTTTTTCCTTTTTTTTCCCTTTCTTTCCCCTTTTTCCCTTTATTTTCCTTTTTCCCTTTTTTCCCCCTTTTTTCCCTTGTTTTTCCTTATTTCCTTCTTTTTTCCCCCTTTTTTCCCCTTTATTTCTTTCTTTTCCTTTTTTCCTTTTTTTTTTCCTTTTTTTTCCTTTTTTTTCCTATTTTTTTTTTATGTACACAATATACAAAGAGCTCTTGGATTGGACAAGAGCTCTTTGTATATTGTGTGCAGACTCACAGACTCTTTTTTCCCTTTTTTTTGCCTTTTTTTTTTGCCTTTTTTTCCCCTTTTATTATTTTCCCTTTATTTTGTGCCGGTTCCTCCCCTGCCATCCCTGTGGGCCCGTTTCCTCCCTGGCAGAGGTGTTCCTGTGGGATTATTGCTATGCATCTTCCGGGCCCCGAAAGAAAACCTGACAAAGCTGTGCAATAGCAGAGACTGTGAAAAACCAAACCAACAGAGGAATTAAATTATTTTTTTTCCAAACCCAAAGTGTTCTTACTGCTGCAGACTCTTGCTGAGAGCTGCAGCTGCCTCCTCTGCAGCCCGTGGGAGGTGAGCTGGCTCCATTGCTGCAGCAGGAGCCTGCCGTTTGTACTGGATTTATTTTTCCACGTATTTTTGTACGACTCAGCTCAGAGGAAATGTGCTTGCCCAGGAGAGACTCTGCAGAGCCCCCAGGCTGTGCCCCTGGCCTGTGCTGGCAGCAGCTCTCCTGCTGGGAAGTGGTGGATTGGACAAGAGCTCTTTGTATATTGTGTACAGACTCACAGCACATGTTGGGTAATAATTTATGGAGTTTTAATTGTGTGGACTGCGCTGCTGCTGCTTGGAGACCTTCAGCCAGAATTCCCAGCTTTTCCCTCTGGGATTCTGATCTGTATATATTGTACTGTAGCTATCCAGATGGGTGTTTATTGAAAGGAACTGCTGCAGGTGCTTTTCCAACTTTTACATGGGCAAATAAAAGAGCTGATAGTTCCCAGACCTGGTTGTGGCCTCGTGGTTTGGTGGCTTCTGGGCTTTTTCTCTCTCCAGCTTCCCCTCAGGTTTGGATTGGGAGGGACCTTGGAACTTCACCAGTGCTGGTGGAAGGTGGGAGCAGGTCCCCGAGGACAGGGAGGGATCTGGGCTGCAAAACTCTCAGGATTTTTTGTGTTTCATGGAGAAAAGGGATGAGACAAGCAGCCTGGAGCTGCAAGGGGAAGCTCTGTGGCTTTTCTGGGTTGTTTTGGTTCCAGATCTGCCTCCTCAGGAGAGTTCAGCTTTCCAGGTGAGGATGTTCCTGACCCGTGGGAAGGGTTTTGATCCCAACTCCCAGTGCTGGCAGTCCTGGACCTGCCGTGGGGAAGGACATTCCCTTCCCATGCCCCTGCTGGGAATTCCCTCTGCACTCTGGATTCCTCAGGGGTGATGCCACAACCCCTGCTGTTAATCTGGATTTAATCCATGGGAGATACAATATCCAGGGGTTTTTATTCCCTTCTTTCCTGTGGAGTGGCTGCTGCCAGGTGCTGCCGTAGATGAAGCAAAAATTGATGTTCAGGTGTGGAATGACCCCAGATCTGGGCCCTTCCCTTCCTCAGTAGTTTGTGGGGTGAGTTCCCTTTTCCAGCACCACAGCACCATCCATCCATACTGCAGAAACCTCAGCTTTATTCATCACTAATTTACAAGAAATCACAGCTTTTGCCCCCAGAACAGTTGCAGGAGAGCACATTCATGAGAGCTCAGCAAGCAGGAGAGGGGCACTTGCTTTTCCCTCCCCAAATAAATCTGGTTGAAATCCAAAGCTTAAATGGAAAACTAAATTGAAGAGATTGAAACATTTTAGAACAACCCAGAAAAATTCTCTTTGTGGCAGAATGAATCATAGAATGTGTGTGTTGGAATTTTGGAGATGATGTGTAGTGTCTTGGTGTGTGATGAAACGTTTGAAATCCCAGACACCAACTGGGACTGTTTGGCACTGGGAGAAAGGCAGGATGTGCCTAGAGGTACTTTTGGAAACGTCGTGTGAGATATTCCAGGTGTGTTTTGCTCTGCAGTTATTTCTGTTGTGGCTGAGAGGGGCAGGAGGGCTTGGGGCAGTGTCCCATCCCTGGGGCAGTGTCCCATTCCTGGGGCAGTGTCCCATTCCTGGGGCAGGTGTCCCATCCCCAGGTGAGGTGTCCCATCCCTGGGGCAGGTGTCTCATTCCTGGGGCAGGTGTCTCATTCCTGGGGCAGGTGTCCCATCCCCAGGTGAGGTGTCCCATCCCTGGGGCAGTGTCCCATCCCCCGGGGAAGGTGTCCCAGCCCTGGGGGGCAGTGTCCCATCCCCAGTGAGGAGTCCTATCCCTGGGGCAGTGTCCCATCCCTAGGTGAGCTGTCCCATCCCCAGGGGAAGGTGCCCCATCCCGGGGATGTGTCCCAGCCCCAGGGAGGTGTCCCATCCCTGGGGGGCAGTGTCCCATCCCTGGGGAGCAGTGTCACATCCCCAGGTCAGGTGGCCCATCCTGGGGAGGTGTCCCATCCCCAGGTGAGCTGTCCATCCCGGGG
>JAWWLW010000300.1:1519390-1533178 GCA_035041385.1 Myiothlypis coronata | reverse complement strand
AACAGGGCCATTCCTGAGCTGATGTTCTGGGAACAGGGACATTCCTGAGCTGATGCTCTGGGGACAGGGACATTGCAGGACACAGGGACATTGCAGGGAACAGGGACATTCCTGAGCTGATGTGCAAGGAACAGGGATATTCCAGGGAACAGGGATATTCCAGGGAACAGGGACATTGCAGGGGACAGGGACATTCCTGAGCTGATGTTCTGGGGACAGGGCCATTCCTGAGCTGATGCTCTGGGGACAGGGCCATTGCAGGACACAGGGACAGGGACATGAATTACCGAGCTGATGTGCTTCTGGGTCTCCTTGACGCGCTTCACCTCGGGCAGGTCGGGAATGGGAGTCCCTTTGCCAATGCTCTCCTTGTACTTCACCTGCCAAGGAACAGGAATTAGGGGAGGGAAGAGGCTCTACAGGACAGCTTCCCAAGGTTCAGAAAGAGATTTATCCTGATCTGTGCAGAGGGGAAGGTTAAAGCTCCTTTCCACCACCTTCCCCTCACTTTCCCAAGGGATCCGTGCCAAGGCAATTCAGCTGTTGAGTCACTGGGAATGGCACTGAAAGGATTTTATAAAACCTGATAAATTCCTTTAAACCTGACACTATTTGGCCTTTCTATCAACCAAAGGAGAATCTGAGACGTGTAAGAATCCCTCCAATTTAACAGAGGTGAGAATCATCACACAACATTCCAGCAGTGACGGTGCCATTGCATTTCTGCTTTGCTAACAACAAAAAAAGCCTTTCACAAGAACATTTTGAACATTTTCAACACATTCTGCGTGAACAAACCGGCTGCAGTGTTAGTGCATGACACTAAATGACACCACCATGCCAAAAAAAGCATGGAGGAGGTTTAGGAGCTTTGAAATTAAATTAATAGGTAAAATAGAGGGCTGTGACCTTTTAGGTAACGTCCACGGTTGCCAGGAAAAACAAACCAAAAAATTTAAAAATTCACCACCAGAAAATTCAGTCTGAGCAGAGCAAAACAGATTTTCCTGGGAAATGGTCCCACACTGGAAGAGGTCATGGAATCTTCATCCCGTGGGATACTCAAAACTCAACACATCCTAAAGCTGAGCCACAGGGTTGGAATAGATGATTTTAACACATCCCCTCCCATCTAAATATTTCTTTTTTCTGTCCAAACTATATCTGGGATGAGATCAAATTGACAGCAAGAGCTTTTGTGGTTTAGAAATGGGTTGTGAGTAAGAAATAGAATGTTAATCATTAGAGAGGTTACTGTTAAAGTAACAAGAATGGGCAAAAACTTCAAGAAAGTCACCCTTGTCTGGGTGGGTTATTGCCAAACCACTGTTAGCAAGATGTAAAGAAAAGAAAAATAGAAAAAAAATATTATTTCAAGTTGAATTAGCAGCAGTAGAGTGAGTATTAAAAACCAATCCTTGTGTACCGAGCTGATATTATCCTGGGTTCGTTTAACTCTCTGCATCTCTGGGGTCTTTTCAATTGTGGTTCCAGTTCCAATATCTTCTTTATACAAAATCTTAACATTTAGAATGAAGACAACAAGGTTAAGCATCCAAAACACAACATTCTTGCTCCCAGACACTGAATTTGGACACAACAGAGCAGCTGAAAGCCCAGAGGATCCACTCTGGTCACTGCCTCTCTGAAGGTGTCCAAAGTGAGCACCATTTGGGGGAAAAAAGAGCTGATTTTTTATATTTAATGCTTTTTAAGTAGGAGATCATTTATACAATAAATCAAAATATCAAATATATTTCAGTGGAATATTCCTGGGCTAGTGGAGGGAGCCCCTGCCCATGGCAGCATGGAAGAAAATGAGCTTTAGGTCCCTTCCACCCATTCCATAATTCCATAATCCTACATTTGTAGGCTCATTTTAGGATTGAAGATCATGACTTGCTCTTATTTGATTTATACAAATATTTTCACTTTGTACTTTGTTAATGGTGCTGGAGGCAAAATGCCACAGGAGACTTGATGGCAACAGGAGCTGGGCAACAACTCAGGCACACAGAGCACGAGGGGCACAGGACAGGGAGGGACTGGCAAGGGACAGCACAAAGGAGAGGGACAATAATTATATTCATTTCATGAGGGATTGTTTAACTCCATCACAGCTGTGCCTGTGAAACAGGGCAATCACCCCACAAAAACAGCAGGAAAAACACTTTATAAACCAGCTAAACCTACTGGAGGAGAAGCACCAAAAAATTGTAATTTTATTAAGGATATTAAACTATATTTTTTGAGCTGAGGAGTGAAGACAGAGGTGACCATACCGAGCTGAAATTCTTCTGGTTTTCCTTCACCCTCAGGATTTCTGGGGTGTCCTGAACCACTGTGACTTTTCCTTTGCTGTTCTGTAGGTCTGACTGATACTGAAGCTGTGAAAATGGAAAATGGGAAATGTTTACTCTGTGCTGTACAAATTATCTCACAGTTTTCTTCAAAAATGAGATAAAAATGGTTTTGGGGTTTTTTTACTTCTTTCTGGACTTACATTGCTAAAGTTCTTCTGATTCTCTCGGACCCTCTGCATTTCTGGTGTGTCAGCCACAGGCACATAGTAGGGCATGCTCTTCTCTGCATCTTCCTTGTATTTTTTCTGATGGAAAACCCCAAGTGGATTAAAATAGGAAACACAAAAGCAGCAAGAAACAAACTGGAGTTATTGATTGTTGAGTAGTGCCCATCTTTGTGGAGATGTGAGTTCTTCTCTGTCTGGTAGAAACTGAGATTATGCCTCTGAGCAGGATTTATTTTAGGCAGCAGGTTATTGAGGAGTAAAAAATTAAGAAGAATCTGCTTAAAGAAGAATTAGCTTTGCAAAGCAAGAGAAATTATTGTGTCACTTGACACAGCAGTAAAATTAATTTGATTATTGCCGTAGAATTCCAGAGCTCTGGAAAGATTTGTTGTGAAGGTTGTGGGAGGTGGTTATTTGGGTGTTTCATTAGTATTTCCTGGAGCTCCCACATGAGCAGGATTAATGGCTGCACTCAAGATACCTGGCTGGAAAGGTTCTTGACCTGCTGGGCATGAATAATCTCTGGAGTATCAACAACACTGGTGTAGTTGGCTTTCTCCATTTCTGCCAATTGTTTGTATTTGATCTGTCGGGCAAAGCTCACGTTTAGGGGCCTCTGCACAACGGCTCACTCTGGGTTTACCCAGGAAAATGTGAATTTTCATGGTGAGGAGCTCAGAGGGTCGGGGGGCACGGACCTGGCTGGCGATGTCGGTGGCGTTGCGGGCGCGCAGGAAATCCGGCGTCTCCAGCGCCAGCTCCGTCAGGCCCCGGCCGCGGATCTCCTGCTCCAGGGCCCGCTTGTACTCCTTCTGCAGGGACACAGGGCGGGAGGGCACGGGCTCAGACACACAGGCACGCCCCAGGAACAGGGCCAGCCCAGCCAGAACAGAGCCCATCCCAACCAGGAACAGAGCCCATCCCAACCAGGAATACCACCAATCCCAGCCAGGAACAGGGCCCATCCCAAACCAGGAATAGTGCCCATCCCAAACCAGGAACAGAGCCCATCCCAAACCAGGAACAGAGCCCATCCAAACCAGGAATACCACCAATCCCAACCAGGAACGGAGCCCATCCCAATCAGGAACAGAGCCCATCCCAAACCAGGAACAGAGCCCATCCAAACCAGGAACAGAGCCCATCCCAAACCAGGAACAGTGCCCATCCTAAACCAGGAACAGAGCCCATCCCAACCAGGAACAGAGCCCATCCCAAACCAGGAATACCACCAATCCCAGCCAGGAACAGGGCCAGTCCCAATTAGGAACAGAGCCCATCCCAAAGAGGAATAGTGCCCATCCTAACCAGGAACAGAGCCAATCCCAAACCAGGAACAGTGCCAGCCCCAAACCAGGAATACCTCTAATATCAACTCATAATTATGCACACAAATTATATAACTTCAGAGCAGAGCCCATCCCACCCAGGAACAGGGCCAGTCCCAACCAGGAACAGTGCCAATCCCAAACCAGGAATACCTCTAGTATCAGCTCATAATTATGCACACAAATTATGTAATTTCAAGCTATTTCAGTTTGTGCTTCATTACTTAAATCTTGGTTTAGTCCCTTGATTAACTAACTAATGAGTCCCTTGAGTGACTGCTGATCCCAGCTCCTGTTTCCCATCTGAATTCCTGACAGGGACTGTGAACCCAGGAAAGAGCTCCCTTAAAAGTCCACTTTGATCCTTATTCCCTCACCCATGTTCTTTCCTGGCCTCTACTCAAGAGTTTCCAGGGAATGATGAAGTTCACACCAGTTGAAAGGCAGGAATGGATGGGAGACTGGGAAAGAATTCCTGGTTGGGATGAATTCCCAGGGAAGTTGTGGCAGTGTCCCAGGCCAGGCTGGACATTGGGCTTGGGGCAGCCTGGGATGGCACAAGGTGTCCCTGCCAGGGCAGTGGGACATTCCATCCACCCAGGGATTTTCCAAGCAGCTCTCCCATACCTCGTTCAGGATCTGAGTGGCATTCTTGGCTCTCAGCATGTCTGGAGTCTCCTCCAAAGCTGTCAGTCCTTTCCCCTTGACTCCTTCCTCCAGATCCTTCCTGTACTCTTTCTGCAGGAGAAGGAGAAGGAAAAACACTGCAAAGCCAGACCAAAGGGTGCTTTACACTTACCAACTTTGTGGCAAAAAAAAAAAAAAGAAAATGAAAGAAAAAAAAAGAGTTCCAAAAGCTCCAAAAGAAAAGAATTTAAAAAAAGGAAATTTGAAAAACAAGAAAGAATATTGTAGAGGGTTATGGAAGAAGTAGTCCAACAAAAGATAGGGATTATTGTGGAAGATAAATTGCCAAGGCACACACGTATGGACCAGTTAGGCTGAGGGAAGCACATGGGAATACGGTTAAGGGACAGGGAAGAAATATCCGTGGCAAATTAGCTGACAGCACAAAGTGGATGTGAACATGCTCAGTGTGGGTGGGCAGGAGAGTGGGGAAGAAGAAGTGGGGGTGCTGCAGGTGCTGCAGGAGGCAGAGGAAGGGAGCCCAGAGGAGCTGGTACCTCGCTCGCTATTTTGGTGGCGTGTTTGGCATGCAAGAGGGATGGTGTGACCTCCAGGCCTGTGAGGTTCCTGCCCTTCATGGACTCTTCAAAGTCCTTCTTATATTCTTTCTAATGAGAGCAAGAAGAAGAAGAAGAAGAAGGAAAAAAAAAAAAGAAAAAAAAAGGCAAAACAGCAAATACTTATTACAATATTTTCATTATGTGCAAAGCTGGGGGGTGTCAAAATCAGGGGTACAGCTGATGCTAAATCCTCTTCCTACTAAAACTTGTGAAGCAGATCATTGCTTTCTATGGAAATAGGGCCTGATCCAGCTTTTAATTTTATATTTATACTCATTTATCTATGCAGAGAAAGCATTCAAAGGTACCACAAGGACTAATGGCCTTACACAGCTGCTTTGCAGCCTCCATCTGGGCCAGAAGAGGAATAAGCTTCAAATAAACACAAAAAAACTGCTCAAGAAAAGAAAATGACAGGTCAGGGGAGAACCTGTGACAGCAGAGACACACAAGGAATAAAAGAATTTCTCAAAAATGGAGTTTTGAGGTAAAAAAAAAGAAGCAGAACACTTTCTGTGTCCTGTGATAACAAACACACACTGTGTTGTGTTGTAAAAGTGAAATTAATTTTGTACCACATTTCTTATTCAAAGACTTGTTTAAGCTTCACTTACCAATAAAAAATTACAGATAAACTCATTTCATGACAGGAAAGTGCCATGAATGTTCAATGCAGCATTTAACAACCATCATAAAGAAATATGAAATTACTATAATTTTCAGTCTATCAGCCTGCACAAGGTGCAAGCAAAATTGCCTGCTAAATCCCTAAGTTTAATATAAAAAAGGAATTTTTAAAGCTTTTCAGCCCGTCAGTATTGATTTTACCTCGCTCTGCATGAGCTGGGACTCCTTTGCAGTCAGGTATGTGGGAGTTTCAAAGTCCAACATGGGCTTTCCTTTTTCCTTCTCATACTTTTCTCTGTATTTCACCTGAGAAGAAAAGACAGAAAGTCACCCTCCTAAATAATCAAAGACCTAATTAACCTAGTAGTATGTGCCTATTATCAACAGTTCTGGGATAAAAATAAAATGTCTAATGCAGTTTGTCTTCCTGAAATCTGTGTTATTGACCAGCAAATGTAAAATTTGGTGTCCAGGAGGTAAAATGTCCATGAAGATGATTCCTGCTTCAAGTTCTGTTCTCCAGATTTTCAGAGTGCTCAGTGAGGGAATGCTGTGGCCAAGCCAGAGTCTGATCCCAAACTACAGCAACAAGAACTGACTTGAAAATCAATTACAGCCTCATTACCAACAGCCTGATTAACAACCATTGGGCCTTGGCTGTGGGGCCTTTTTGCCTTTCCACACCTTGAGCATCCCTGGCAGTGCCCAAGGCCAGGCTGGAGCAGCCTGGGAGGGTGGGAGGGGTCCCTGTCCAAGGCAGGGCTGGGTGTGACAATCCTAAATGTCCCCAAACCTTCTGGAATTCTGTGCCAAGCACAGAACAATCAGCTGTGGCCCTTGGTGATCTTGCAGTAATTCCTCTCTTGCTTTACAGCCAATAAATACTGGGAACAGAGAGGATCAGAGACCAAATCAGACTGAATTTGTCTGGAGTGATACATTGCTTTATTCCAGAGGGAAAAACTCCAGGCATGTTGATAGCTTTGGTAAAAGGCATTTTGGATGCAGAGCGCTCCTTTGGATCATGGAATGGGTGAAGCAGTTGGAAATCCACTGTCAGCCACAACCCTAATTCCTTCAGTTCCCAGTTTCTGTGATTCCCAGGTCCCTTTTTCTCCAGAGATAAATCCCCCTGATAAATGTATTATCCTGTGTAAGAAGATCCATGCACAGCAGAGGTGAGCAGCAGGACTGGCTCTGGAATGAAGGAATCACAGGGAGATTTTATCTGTGTATTTTATGTGTTCTGCCCTTGGAAATGGGCAGGTTCTGCTGCCTGGATCCTTCCCAGGGGTGCAGAGCTGGTGGGGCAGAGAGGCACAGGGAATGTCCCAGCCTGGAGGATTCACTGGGAGGATTGTGATGGAATTTGGAGCTCAGTGAGTTGGGATAAGGACAAACACACGTCCAACTTACGTGGCTCTGGAGCTCTGAGGCCTCCCTGAGATGAACCTGTTCAAGATTATCTGGCACCACATGGTAGTGACCCTTACTCTTCTCATATTGCTTCTTGTACTGGTACTGAAGGGAAGGTGTCAAAAAATCATCTCAATCAAAAAAAAAACCCTCAGCAAATTTACTTCTTAGGTCCAATCAAAGCAACACTTCAACGGAATTCAGAGAGAAATTAGAAATGCAAGAAGTAAAACAAAAACCAAGAAGTTTAGAATTGATATTGGGGGTTAAAGATGTGAGGGAATAGTTATTTTTTTATGGTCATTTGGATTGCAACAAAGGTTTTGTCCAAACCAGGATTAAAAGAAGAAAAAGAAAGAGAAGAGAGAAAACACAGTGGGTAATGAAAAGGCTGTACCAGGCAATAAAGGTTTTGCCTTTTCTCATTATCAATTATTTTGTTAGGCATAACTAGGTGGATTTACAATAGGGGAGTGTTAAACAAACATCCAGTAAAAGTAAAAAAATAAAGTAAAAACAAAATCCAGATAAAAAAAAATAAATATAGTAATCAGCAAAGAAAAAAGGAAAAAATAAAAAAAGATATTTGTTAGTGTAGTGCAATCAGTTAAAAATGGGATCAAGAACCAATCCAGTAAAAAGGATCAGAGGATTTAAAAGATGAGCAGCCCTGCAGTCAGTTAAACGGGATCAAGAACCAGCCCAGGGAGGATGCTCAGTGTTTACAACGTTAGCAGTGCCACAGGAGAGGAGATTTCCCTTCCCTGTCCCATGGATCAAGAACCAGCCCAGTGAGGATGCTCAGTGTTTACAACGTTAGCAGTGCCACAGGAGAGGAGATTTCCCCTCCCAGGGCGCGGGCGCGGGGCAGCCGCGGCGTAAGGAGGAGCAGAGGAACAGATCACTACCAGGTGATGCCCGTGGAGGTGCCCCAGGGAGCAGCTGTTACAGGAGGAGTTAGCAGGGAATTCCCAAGGGAATCCCCAGCCTGGGAGCTGTGGGATTCCCACCCGGAGCTTACAGCACTGGCGAGCTGGCTGGTGCTCAGCACGTGGTTCATCAGCAGCGACTCCTTCATGTCCGTCACGGGCTTGTGCAGCTTCTTCAGGTCTGCCTTGTACTTCACCTGCAGGGAACAAGGGTCAAACCCATCAGGAGAGGGCCCTGCTGCTCCAGCCTGGCCTGGGGAGGCTCCAGCCACACAAAGGAGGGATTTGGGAAAGCAGGATGGGATCTCCTCCCAGGAAAAGCCAAAGCCAACGTACCTCGCTGGCCATGTTGTGGGCGTCCTTCAGGGTCTTGTAGATCTTGGCCTCCTTCAAGTCGTATTTTGGCTTTTTACCCAACTCTTTGGCAAAGTTCTCCTTGTATTTCACCTAAACAGAGAACAAGCAGGTGTCACAGCTGCTCTGCAGCACTCACTCTGCAGAGGGGCCCCATTTCAGTGTTCTGGCAGAACCGGCAGAAGAAGAAAAGTGCAGGAACTTGAAGGTGTCCACTGGAAAAAGGATTATTTCAAAAATGAACTGACATGGAAAGAAAATCTAAATTTACCTGACCTTTAAAAGGTACCACTTGCAATTTGTCATCCAGTGCAAAGGTCACACCTCCTCATTGTAAAAATAAAAGAGCCAAGAGAATTGTGTTGCCAAAATTCTGACCCTTGGAGGTGAAGACTTTTTCACTTGGTGGGAACAGTCCATTGATTTAAGATGTTTCACAGAGACAGATATAATAAGAGTAAAATACATGAAAATTATATATATATTATATAATTATTATATATAATATATAAAATATAATAATGCAAGAGTATATGAAAGAGTGTTAAGAAGAAATTTTTATACACTTCTTGGAGAAATAAGAGCTTTAAGAACCTCAGGACTTTAGAGCACTGAAGATGTCAATACATCAAATGTTTTTCTATCTATTGTTATGCATACAGTGTGTTCTGTCTGAAGGACATTCATCACAAATAGAGCAGTGACACAATTAATTACTAATGATAAATAATTAATTAGATTCTACGGGAGTTTTAGTAACACTTCCAAACCACATCAGCTGTAGCCAAGTCAAACACAGCACTGTGAGGCATCAGAATCCAGCAGATCCAGCCTGGAGGCACAGGAATATCAACAGGAATTAGAGTTTTTTAAACCCAAAAGGAGAGTTGCTGGGAGATCAATGCAAAATCAAAAGCAAGCAAGCCAGACAGACAAAATCCCACTAAAAAACTCAACTGGACACACAAAGTGGACATGATGCTTTACAAAGTTTATGAGAAGAGATGTCCAAGAGATAAAACAACAGCTAAAGGTGATGCCAACCATTCTTTGCTCCCTCACTGCCCCTCCAGCAGCTCATTTTCCCTCAGAACCAAAATTATCTCAGCAAAGAATGTTTGAAAGACCAAGAGTGGAAAAAGAATGGAAAACCAGGATCTCATCACTGAAGTGGAACAAACAGAACTTCTTCTTTTTCTTGTAGATCAGTGTAGAACCCTTGGTTCTCCTGATTTGATCCATGATTTTCCTGCAGGCACTGTGGTGGACATTCCAACATCCAAACATGGCAGCAGACACAGCCAGACATGGAAAAAACAAAATCCCTTTTTTTTTTACTTGGAAATACATGTGTAAAACTGAAATGGCACAGATCTGTCTGCTGCCACTCCCAAATGGGCAACCCAGGCTCTGGTTTTCTGTTTCCCAAAGGTTTTGATGTGGGAAGAAGTCTAAGAAACAATAAACCTTCACACCAGTACAGGCTGCACTTCTCAGTGGGACTGATTCAGTCACAGCCTGCTCTTTCATTAGGAAATTCCAGCCAATAAAATAGTTTAATTAAAGTTTAAATGAAGTTTTAAGAGAAGTTTGAAGAGTTAAAATGAAGTTTTGGTGATTGTTCATTGAAAATTACCAGCACTATTGTTCAGGTTGGTCATACATATATATCTACACATGTATTTCCCTGTGGGTTTTTTTCAGTTTTGTACAGGAACAGCTCAAATTTTAGGTTTTTGGGTGAAAAAGTTGAGTTTTCACATTATATGAGTGCACTGAAACCTTCCATAAAACAACCTGGAAGCTCCAAAATCATTATCAAAAGCAGAATGACATGTAAAGCTTCACAGGGTGCTGCAGAATTGCAAGATAATTATGCCAGCAGGAGACAGATGCACAACAATGGCATTAAATGGCAGTTAATTAAAATTCTCTTACATGACTACTTAGCATATTTGCTTTCTTAAAGGTTCTCATCCAGGGGGTGTCATAGGAAGCAGCTCCGTGGCCTCTCATGTGCTGTTTGAGGTACTCTGCCTACAACCAGCAGCAAGAAAGCAAGGTCAGAAAGGCAAAAAAATCCAGAATTCAAACTCAAAGAGGTGAGAAAGAACCAAGAGGGACTGAGGTCCTGGCACAAGATTCTTTAAAAGATACAAAGAAAAAAGAAAGTGGCTGAAAGAAACCAAGGATGAAAAATAAGAGTTGGGTAAAGGCTGGTTCTGGCAAAGCCAATACCCAAAAGAGCTAAAAAAGAACAGGGCAAACACTTCAGCATTTATGTCACAGCATCACCTTAAGAAGGTTTTATATCTCCATTAATAACAGCAGAAAAGTTTAACCAATAAATACTTTGTACTGGTATTTAATTTTTACTTCCCCACATTCCCTTCCTTTCCCTTTTCCCAAATTTTGGAATGATTTCAGTTATAATCATGACAACACTCTGTAAATTAATTTAAAGTCGCATTTCCCTCCCTGCTTTGAGTTTCACCAAGGTTTGATTTTGTCCTTACCTGGCTGGTCAGTTTGGACACCTCCTTGGCCAGCTCAATGTCAGGACGTCCCAGCATGGTCACACCCACACCTGCTGCTCCACGCTTCTTGTATTCAATCTAATCAAAGAAATAAATCCTTCAGGAGTCAGGAAACCCCCTTTTAATTATTCTGCTGGATTTTGTAATTAAATTAATGCTAAAGGATTATACAGAAGGCTTAAAACCACTCACATTGCTGATTAACTTGGCAGCCTGAGTTGCTTTCTTAATGTCTGGTCGATCTGCTATAGGTGTGTAGTGGAGTTTGGATTTGGCATCTTTCTTGTATTCAATCTAATCCATGGAAGAAGACAGAGGAAAAAAAATTAATGAGAAAATTAAATTTATCCATTGGGAATACACCAGTTAAGGGCACAGCAACATTACTGAGAAAGCTCATGGGTTTGTTTTGGGAATCAATTCACAAGGCATGGATCTGGAAATCTGGTTTTGCAAGCTGTCTACAAATAAAGAAGTAAATATGGGAAATTCTGTCTGTATTTGAAAGGATGAAAAAAATAATTAGATGTGATTTCCACCAGATTACTTGAAATCCTACAATGGGATTTAAATACAAATCTCTTCTTTCAGTGCAATTTTATATTTGTACATTTATCTTTTAAAATTACACCAGAACATGGAAGCTGGGATGAAAATCAAAAATCCATAAACTTGGGGTTTCCAGCTGAATTTGCTTACATAACCTACTAAACTAATGGAAAAAGAGGCAAACTTACTGTGCTCTGGTTTTTAGCCACTTCCATGGCATGTTTCACCTCAGGAGGCTCCAGCATGACAGAATAATTGGATTTGCCCTTCTCCTTCACAAACTTCTTCTTGTAGTTTGTCTGTCAAGAACAACAAGGGCCACCTGTGAGTTTTCAATGTCACACGGGGGGAAATGCATCAGAAACTTGGGAAAAAAGCTCCTTGAAACTGCTGTAGGTGGATAAAGAGGAATCACCTCACTCCCAAAACGTCCTTTGGAGTTGGGATTAGAAAAGCTGAGCTTAGGAGATGCTGGGCTGGGTGTGAACTCACCTCGCTGACGTTCTTGGTCACCTCCTTGACGTGGACAGTGTCCCTGGTCTCGGGCAGGGTGGTGAAGGAGCCATGGGGCAGCTGCTTCTTGCTCTGCTCCTTGTACTTGTTCTGCCAGCACAGGGGAAAGCCAGGTCAAACCCAGCAGCTCCAGGGTGGAACTCAGTTCCATTAAATGAAGAAGGAAATGAATTTTTACCTCAGACACCAGAGAGCTGACGCTCTTAGCCAGCAGGATCTGAGGCGTGTCTGGAACCACGTGGTAGGTCCCACGGGCTTTGTTGTGCTTCTCTTTGTATTTTATCTAGCAGGAAGGAAAGGCAGCGATTTAAATAATGTGCATCTGTCAGAATAAAGAGCAATTAGTACAACCATGTTTGCTTGTTAGTGCAAAATTTTGCAGAAAATCCCATATTTTGACATTTTACCACCTAATCCATACATTCCTATGGCTCTCACTTGGATTTTTTCATATACTGAATACTAATATACTGTTACTAATTATGAAAGATATTTTGTGTTATTATTAAAGGTATTTTGTGCTATTTTCTCCAGACACTTCCATTTAAATATCCATTAAAATAGGAATGCAGAGATGCACCTGAGTGTAAGGTCTAGGGGCGTTCATGCAATGTTAACTTTGAATATTAATTTAATCCATGAACAGTGGCTTCTACAAGACCAAATTTATTCAGTCAGTTTGTTAATTAAATAAATCAAATAATGAAGTGAGACTGAGAATAACTGTCCAAAGGTTCATTACTAATCCAATTATATTTGCACTAGGACAGTTTAGTAGTGAGTAAAGTGGTAGTAGTGAACTTGGGGAGGAAAGGTGAGTTCAGTGCTTACATCACTGGCCAGGATGGCATTATTGAGGGCCAAGACTGTGTTTTTATCATCTGTGACAGAGAGTTTGCACCCCTTGAGGAATTCCCTGTCCAGTTTGTATTCATACTGCAGGAAGAAAAAAGAAAAGATAAAGTAAGAGAGTCTCTGATCTTCTCCAATTTTAAAAATATTCTGAATAGGAGAGATGGGGAAATGGAATATTGAGTGTGTTTTGATTTTCTTACATCACTCTGCTGCAGAGAGGACTTGGCTGCCTGGACGAAGTCAGGCCTGTCAGCAATCAGGTGCCAGTGGGCTTTGGCTGCTTCGTATTTCTTCTTATAATCCAGCTGTGTCCAGGGAAAAAACAAACAGGGAGAGCTCATGGGAAACTGGGACTTTGCACACAACATACAGAGGCCAATTCCCTTTTGGCCCAAGAGAAGAGGTAAGAAAGGGTAACTACACCAGGCTTTTCTCTGGGTCAGGCACAGCCCAGCCACACTGCAGGGTGGAGAGAGGAGTATGAAAGTGGAGAAAGGAATATGAACATGGAGAAAGGGATATGAAGGTGCAGAAAGGGATATGAAGGTGGGAAAGGGATATGAAGATGGAGAAGGGAGTATGAAGGTGGGAAAGGGATATGAAGGTGGAGAAGGGAGTATGAAGGTGGGAAAGGGATATGAAGGTGCAGAAAGGGATATGAAGGTGGGAAAGGGATATGAAGGTGCAGAAAGGGATATGAAGGTGGAGAAAGGGATATGAACATGGAGAAAGGGATATGAAGGTGCAGAAAGGGATATGAAGGTGGGAAAGGGATATGAAGGTGCAGAAAGGGATATGAAGGTGGAGAAAGGGATATGAACATGGAGAAAGGGATATGAAGGTGCAGAAAGGGATATGAAGGTGGGAAAGGGATATGAAGGTGCAGAAAGGGATATGAAGGTG
>JAWWLW010000300.1:1483778-1500833 GCA_035041385.1 Myiothlypis coronata | reverse complement strand
TTATCACTATCCAGAGCTGTTATCACTATCCAGAGCTGTTATCACTCTGCTGGCTGCAAGGCTCCCCGTGGTTTCGGTCCCAGCGGGCTGGACTCCGGGGCTCTGTCCTTTCCTGGGATAGAGGTCCCGGCCAACGCCGGCTGCTGAGACCCCCAAAAGGCCACAATACATGGCTGTGAATAAATGACAGACATACATCACTGAGGATCTCCTGGGCCCTCCTGGCGTGAAGGACATCGTTCTCCTCAGGGGAGCAGCTCCACTGGTGGAAGTAGCTGCGGTACTCCAGGTCACTGAGGATGTGCTGGCACTTCTTGGCCAGGACGTGGTTCATCATGTCAGTGGGGATGTGGACATTCTTCTTGGTGTCTTCATAGTTCTTTCTGTAGGCCAGCTGGAAAGTAAAGATTGGGGAAAAGGTGAGAGGAAATCAGAGTGTTTTCTGTATAACTTTGGATTCTGGACTAAAAGGTGACAGCATAATCTGAGATGGGGTACCTGGATTTAGTAGTTAAGCTGCCATGGGATTCAACAGGATAGAAATCTTAACTTGGATATTAATCACCTTTTATTTTGACAAATTCCCAGAAGGACAACAATTACCTTCACTTGCAGTTTTAACAGCTGATGAGAAAACTAACAAGTCCTCAGGGTTAAAAAACTCATGCTCCACACATGGTTTTCATCTAATTAAAGATAGAATATTTGGGATTACACTGATTTTAGGCCCTGCATGACACGTTGTATGTGCAGTGCTGACAACAGCAACACACCAAATGTGCATTTACTTTTCCAGCTCTTAAATTCCTATTTCAACTCAAAATCTACATTTTTATTTTTAAAGGAAATGAATCCCACATGGTATTTTTTACTGCTCAGATCCTTAGACTGAAACAGAAAAATGTTTTTTTTCCTTTCTGTCGTATTCCTAATAGCTGAACAAATCCCTTCTCAATCTCCTAAATAATTTTAAATTCAATTATTCAATGCACATATAAAATAAGCATTCAGGAAACACAACCATGTTGAAATAATTTTTACTGATATTATTGTGGATTTATGTTGAGGTTGGACTTGATCTTGGAAGTCTTTTCCAACCTTAATGATCCTGTGATTCTAGAGTTCCATTAAACTTTGCACTATTTATGTTTAAGTAATAAAACAGTGAATTTCATCTGTGAAATAAATGAAATGGAAAATATTCCAGATTTGTTCATTCCTTACCGCGCTCCTCATTTTCTGGAATTCCAGGGAGTGAATGACACTGGGGAAATCACCAATATCCTTCCCAGCCAGGTAGTGGCCTTTCAGCTTCTGATATATTTCCTTGTATTTAAGCTGAAAAAAATATTCATGTGGAAATTTTAATGTTAATTCTAACAACATATTGGTGGGGGGAAGGGAAAGAATGGGAAATCCTTCCTGACCTCACTGTTGATTTGGTTTGCATGTTTGGCTCCCACAAGTGGAACATATTTCTCATCCAGAGAGTATCCAATGGGCTTGCTCAGTTCCCAAGCCTTCTTGTAATGTTTCTAGACAAGAAAAAGCACACACAGATTTAATGAAAAAATCAATAATATTTCCCATTTATGCACACATGGGATATAACATGGAATACAGAATATTTTTACAGAGTGGTTCCCAATAAATTAAATGGAGAATGTAAATTTTGAACAGTCATTCAGTATAAAGTAAACAGGACAAGTGTTCACTTTAGGTAGCTACCTGGGCATAAACTTGAGCTGATTTCTGCTTTCTTTATTACATTTATACCAGAAGGATAATAAAAATATCCAAAATACAGATATGAGCTCTGGTATAAAAGTGCAGTATAGAATTGAGATTGATAATTTTATAGATTATCAAAATTGTGAAAAATCTTCAAGAAATATTGGCGTTTATTAAAGAAACATTAGTGTCAGTGGTACTTTCCTAATACTTTTTTGTTAAATATTAAATATATTCACCTTCAGATTAAATTATGAACTGCCTACTCATATGAATGAGTAATCATTTATATTTTTAAAAAATAGAGGTATCTCATTAAAATCAGTGAGACTACTAAAAAGTAGCTGCTTAATTATGTAAATAACCTACAGTTTTCATTTATTATAAAAGAAGTAAATGTAAAATTTATCAGTAATCTCCAAAGATATTATTGGATGGAATTATATTTGGTTTTGTCACACTGTTTTGACTTCCAAGCACCACACAGCTTTCCTTTGAGATCACTTCAATAAAGAAAGAAATCATCTTTATTCCAGGATGATCCAAACAGGAAAGATGAAGAAAAAAGGGTTTAAATAACCTCCCTAGTGCCACTACTGAGAGTAGAACAGTTCCTCGAGTCCACCCCACATTTCAAAAGTTGATATTTATGGGATCTCACCTCACTCTGGAGCAAGGCCATGTCTTTGGCGTGGTGCAGAGCAGGAGTATCATCAGAGCCAATGTACTGGCCTTTCTCCTGGTTAAAAGTTTCTTTGTATTTTAGCTACAAACAAAATCAAACACAGTGTTAATTCCACAGAAGAAATACATTATTCCCATTAGTCTATGTATTAGTAGTAGACATTCATTTTCTCTTGTGTCATAATGCTGTGTAGGACATTCCAACCATGGTAATACACAGGCAAATGTTACTGTGTCACCTCAAAACACACATGATATTCATGGAAAATTTAAGATACTGCTCAGCAAATACAGTTTAGCAACACCAGGAATTCCATGAACTGTTCATCAAGAGTAGGACTCAGTTTTCTGTTAGAAAAATCTATGCAAACTCTAAGTCAGGGACATGCCACATTCTTCTAGAGGAAAATGTTAAATTATTTGGACAGCAGTATTGTGCTGTTCATTCATATCACTTCGTACTAAACTTGCTCACCCCAGGAAAGCCTGTTATTAATGAGGTGCACACACAAATATATAAGGCTAAAAATAGTATAATTAGCAAAAGCAATTAAATAATCTCCTAATTCTTCTATAAGAATTTTTATTTTTTAAAAAAAAGGTACATACATCACTCTGATTGACAGAGTTCATCTTTGCCAAAGTGATCTCAGGAGTGTCAACCACACTGGTGTATTTGGAAAAGTTCTCCTGGGCTTCCTTTGTGTATGCTCTCTGCAAAGAGGTGAAATAATGTCTTAAACACTGCATGAGAAAGAAGTGCCAATTGTGGAACTTCTGAAATATTTTCTCTTACCTTGTTTATCAGTTCTTGTGCATTCTTAACCTTCTTATGCTCCACTGAATCGAGAGGGATCCAACCAATGCCACGGAGCCACTCCAGATCAGATTTGTAGACGTTCTAAACCAGAAAAACAATGCAAAAGGACAGAAATTACTGAGCTCAGGATGGATGATGTGCTGTGGGCAATATCCTTAGGCCAGACCATGTGGAAAGACCTCATAGGGCTGCAACAACACTCACATCACTCTGCAGGTCGTAGGCCTGCCGTGCGTGGATCACGTCGTTCTGGTCAGGAAGGCAGGTCCACTGGTGCAGGTACTGCCTGTAGTCAACATCACTGACCAAGTTCTGGCCCTCCTTTGCTGCCACAACTGCCATGGCATCTGAAGGTATGTGGATTTTGGACTTGGTTTTGTTGTAGTCTGATTTGTACAGCCTGTCGCTCTGGATCTCACCCGCGTGCTCGTACCACACCAGCTTGGGGTCATCCCTCATCTTGGCAACTCCCACATAGTGACCTCTCTGCTTGACATACTCAGCTTTGTATTTCAGCTGGTGGGAAAGGGGAAAAACACAGAGAAAATCAGCACTGGCTGTACCCACTCTGGTTGTAACCTGGGAACAGTTTCAGCTTTGTCAACACAAAGAGCAGATGAGACAGGGAGCTGTCAAATGCAGCCTTAGGTTTTCAGTACATGACCAGATAAAAATCTGGTCACAAACAATAATATTACCTTGCATAAGCCTTCCAGCTAAAAATATAGTGGTTTTTTAGTCTAATATACACCAAATTTTCAGTAAAATGTCTTGTTAACACAAGAGGAAAGACTTACTAGAAATGTTTTCTAACAAGCGCATTTAGTCTCTCTCATTTTGGCAACAAATTATTTGAGGTTGTCTGAAGAGTGGATGCTTATTTACAATATTTACATCACACTGTTTTGACAAAATGCTTATTCCAAATAAGAGTCATGTAATAATTTCAAGATCCATTATGTAAATGTTAAAAATGAAAAGTGTGTACTGGCCTAGAGGTTTTGATATGTCAAAAAGTGAAGTTAGAGCCATATATGTTATAATCACAGTATCACTTCAAATTTTACACTTTTTTTTATTTAACACGTACAAAATATGGAAGTCCAGCTCAGTTGATTTTGAAAGGACTATTTCTGGAGAGAGGGAATGTGGAAGGAATCTGACCTTCAGCACTAATACCTCCAAACCCCATAATCAAAAGACAGCCGAATTATTTGGAGAACATCATGGAATTCATAGGCCATGAAAAGTCTGGATGTAACCCCAGATGGAATGCTTTTTAAGTCTGTTTGGGAATTTTCAAGGTCTTTAACATTTCAGGCTTCCAAGCACTCATCTTCCTAATGAGAAGAATCATTACCTCACTTTGGACATCACTCGAGTGCTTGGCATGAGAGATCTGCACCGTGTCAGGAGGCAGGAGGTAACCAGTGGCTTTTTCTTTCTCCCAACTTTCCTTGTACAAATTCTGCGGGAAATAAAAGTGATGAGTGATGGGAAATAAACAATAATGATTACTGTATGCATGTAATTTATTTAGAAGTATAAGGATAACAAATCCTTCCTTCAGGTTGTTATCAATAAGTTAAGTTTTTTAAATACCTAAAAAAAGGGAGTAGAAGCTGTCAAGGAGAGATCACATACCTGATTTAGAATTCTGGCTGCCTCTCGGGCCATGTCCAGCTGTGGTGTATCTGTGAGAGTATAATTTGTCTTGGTATCATTCCATTCTTTGTGGTATTTAATCTAGGACACAGAAAGAAATGACTGCCTTGTAGCACCCCCACAGAACTGGGAAAACACCATAATCTACACACAAAATAACAAACCAACACCTGCATTGGCAAGGCTAGTAGAAAGAGAACATTAAATGCAGAATCACAGAAGTCAAATGTAGCCCAGACACTGAGAGCAAACTTACATCACTGAGGATTTCTGTGCTATTCTTTGCTGTGACATAATCAAGTCTGTCAGCCACGGGAGTGAACGGGAGAGTTTCAGCTTTCGTGCGGTACTTCCTCTGTACAAGAAAGAGATTTCAAGAAAGAACAGATTACCCTGGAATATTTGATGCCTAATACAGCAATTGTGAATAAAATACACAAGACAGGGAAGTTCTCATAGAGAAAAACCTCTCCATACACAATGAATGTTGTGAAAAGACTGCAGTTGCAGTATTTCACATCAAATTTCAAAAATTTTTTTCAAATTTTTCATTTGAAAAAAACCCTCATTGTTTAAACCATTTAAAATACTTTGAGTGACAAATATCCCTGAAGAAAATTTTAGTTTTGAAAAACATTTGGTTACCTCACTCAGGAGATCTCCAGCATATTTGACATGCTTGACTCCAAGGGAATCATTTGGCAACCATCCGATTCCCCGCAGCCATTCCAAATCAGCTTTATAAACAGCCTGGGAAAACAAAGCAGGGTCCATGCTCTTAGCAACACTTCCCTGGACAATCCAGCAAGATTCATACATAACAGAATTTAATCCAGTGGTTAAAAGGGGAGCAGTAGCTCCAACATGAGCACTACACCTGAATTTATCACCCTTCAACCATTTATAAGTGGCCTACACTTTGTAACCCTAACAAAGAGCAAGGTGAGCTCCCTGAATTCAGGAACAGATTCCCACCCCTTAGAGCTGAAGCAGGATGAGAAGAGGCAATACAGGACTAAGTCAGGGGGTGTTTTCAGGTGGACTTACATCGCTCTGGAGGTCGTAGGCTTGCCTGGCATGAATGACATCGTTCTGGTCGGGCAGGCAGATCCACTGGTGCAGGTAGTGCCGGTAGTCGGCGTCGCTCACCAGGGCCTGCCCGTGCTTGGCTGACACGATGGACATCATGTCCACTGGCAGGTGGCACTGGGTCTTCTGCTTGGCAAAGTGCTTCTTGTACTCTCGTTCGCTCTGAACTTTGGCCACGTCCAGGGCAAACTGGATTTTGGAATCTCCCTTTGCGTTCGGCACTCCCACGTAGTGTCCTTTCTGCTTCTCGTGCTCCAGCTTGTATTTGTACTGGGGGAAGAGCAGAGGTCACCATCAGTAACAGCTAGAAAGAGCTCTTGGAGCATGGGAGATGACTCTTTTGGCACTTACATCACTGGCAATCTCTCTAGAAGCCTTGGCTGTCTTGATTGGAATTGCATCTGCTCTCAAATCGTAGCTCATCTTCAGCTCGTCCCAAGCTCCTTTATATTGTTTCTGAAGAGACAGATAAAACATCACACACATGCTGAATGCTCTGGCATTTGCCATTACAGAAACAGAATCTCCAGCCATTTATTTGCTGAAATACCATGAAATTTTTTGAACAGTACTCCTGCTCCAAACCATAAATGCAGCTGCCTCTGAAACATGCAACACCAGTTATACAACATATGTAGCACAGAAGGGTGTTTGTAAAACTGTAGAAAATATTTATATGTCTTGGATTCTCATCCATTTCAAGAAAATATTCCCTCAGTGGGGCATGATATTAATGATTTTTAAATAGTTGAATGCAAATATTTATTTTAAAATGGCTGAATACTTTAAGGATATTCAGTAGAGGGAAGGGAATGCCACAAGCCCTGTATGAGGACAGATTTGAATGAGATTCACAGAGATTCAACATCTTAGAATGATATAATCCACATACCATTTTAGAGAAAACAGAATGATAAACATACCTGGCTGTAATTAACAGCATTAGCCCTGGCTAGGTTGATTTCAGGGGTGTCTGGCATGATGTGGATCATAGTCTTGTCCTTTTCCCAGGCTTCCTTATATTTTTGCTGTTAAAACAGTCATTTAATAATATCATCAGACTTATGGAATTTCACTTATCAATAACATAAAATCCCACAAATCTCCCCTGAACTATCACCTCTAAAGAGCAAAATGTTTGGAAAAGCATTAAACTTAAAACACCACGCATCAGTTTTACGTTTTAGCAGTGAGATTTCTCTTTAGCTGTAGTTTCTAGTGTGGAGGCAGTTTTGAGGATGTTGGAACATACAGTGCTGATCTGTTCAGCGTTGGTTTTGGCCAGAACAACATCTGGGGAATCCACAACACTGGTGTACTTCACACTGTCAATGGGGGTCCGATACACATTGTCACTCAGGAGATCCTGGGCATTCTTCACTCTCTTAATTTCTGGAGAGTCGTTGGGCAGCCACCCAATTCCACGGAGCCACTCTAGGTCTGACCTGTACACAGCCTGGGTGAGATGGTCAGGAAAGGAAAACATTGTTTAAAATTATTGTCTTAATTATTTTAAGCTGTGCAAAGCAGATTATGTTTTATAAACCTAGCTAGAGTCAGATGAATCCTTTTTATAGACAGATGTTCATTGTTGCAAGTAAAATTAAAACTGGCCACAAGTTTTTAAGTGGTTCAGCTCTTAAACAACACATTCTAAACCTTGTAAGGAGAAACAACTGAAAGGACCTACAGTTAATGATGATGAATATTAAAAGCTTAGAAGACTCTTCCTGTCTCCTCCAAAACACTTATTCCTCTAGTAATTTCAACAATTTACAAGTTCTAACAAAACCCCAAGCTGCCTACCAGGAGAACTGACAAACAGCAAGGAACAGGAACCTCATCTCCAAAGCTTGTAATTGAAACAGTGGAAAAGGAACTGATAAGCACCAAAGCCAGGTCAGGAAATCAGCTGCACTGATCCTGCTTTGCATTCAGCCACTAAAACCTCTCACTGGCTACCTCACAGAGTTGTCTTCCAATTAAATACATTTCCAACCTTGCTCAAGCAAACAGAAGTAACAAAAGCCACCTGATTCCAAGGCAGCTAACAGCTCTTATTCCTAAGTCCCATCAAGGCAAGAAAGACAAATCCTTCAGCTTCTCCAAATCAGATCTGTCCAAAAGCATTATGTAACACATTATCAACTAAAGTTTTACAATATTCAGAGATAAAACCAATGCTTTTTCAGGGTGCAAAAGAGCACATAATAGCAGTAACAAAATATGTGAAGAAAACAGTCTCAACATAAATCTGTTGTGACTGTACAGCATTGAACAATCAGAATAAGGCTATAATCTATTGAATAACAAAACTACACATCTCTGTGGGTACTCACATCACTCTGCAGGTCGTAGGCCTGCCGTGCATGGATCACATCGTTCTGGTCAGGAAGGCAGGTCCACTGGTGCAGGTACTGCCTGTAGTCAACATCACTGACCAAGTTCTGGCACTCCTTGGCTGCCTGCACTGACAGGGCATCCACAGGGATGTGGATCTGGGTCTTGGAATCGTTGTAGGCCTTCTTGTAGAGGCGGTCGTTCTGCAGGGCCATGGCGCGCGCGGCCTGCGCCAGCTTGGGGTCATCCTTGGCACTGGGGCACCCGATGTAGTGGCCTTTCTCCTTCTCGTGGGTTTCTTTGTACTTGTACTGGAAATGCAGAGAGAACAGAAGGTGTGTTGCTCACCTGGACACAGCCACCAGGCTCAGGCTGCCAGCCTGAGCTCCACTCAGTTCTGCTGAGACACAAGCAGTGCATGAAGAGAAGGCTGTACCTCACTGGCAATGTCTCTGGAGGCCTTGGCTTGTTTGATGGGAATGGCATCTGCTCTTAGGTCGTAGCCCTTTGCCTTGACCTCATCCCAGGCTTTCTGATAATGTTTCTGTAAAGAAAATTAATCACCTTTGTTAAACATAGTGAAATGCCTTCTCTAAAAACCTGCTTGCTGGGAATGACCAGCTTGGGAGCCCTGTTTGCTTCCTCTAACTGACAGAGTGACAATAATGATCCTGGCAAGTGTCTTAACAGAAAACTCATGACTTAAAGTAGGTGCAAGATTAAAACTCAAAAAGGCAGCAGAAATATTCCTGAAGACAGACCACTATGTCTGCATACTCCAACAACTCCTCCATGGAACGTATTTGGCAGGTTTTGCCAAAGCGAGCAGAAGTTGTGTGGAATTGCACACTGAGCTTGGGAGTTTCTTCATGAACACAAAGGCTGAGAGCTGATAAAAAGCCTCTGGATGTGCTTTCCCATTTACAAGCACATTAGATGGTGAGTTTGTGCACCACCATTTAGAGCAAAAACTGGAAGAACAATTACCAGCCTTAATTTTCCAACACTTTACAAATATTTCATGTTATTGTCTTACATTGCTGATGTTGAGAGCATTGACTTTGGACTGCAGCATGACAGGGGTGTCTGAAGGGAGGGAAATCTGGGTCTTGTCTTTATCCCAGGCCTCACGATACAGACGCTGAGGAGAAAGGAAGAACAACGGCAATTCAGTATGGTGAGACAAAAACACCAAGAGGAATTCTTCAGTAATTCCAATTTGCAAAACTTCATCATTCCCACCATAGAAATTCTACTCTCCACCAGAATGAAATGAAACGTGAAAGGGGAGCTTACATCACTGAGCTGCATGGCGTTGGTCTTGGCCAGGACAACGTCTGGGGAGTCGGTGATGCTGGTGAACTTCAGCTGCTCCGGCCGCGTGCGGTACAGGCGGTCGTTGAGGATCTCCTGGGCCTTCTTGGCTTTGACCACATCCACAGACCCTTCTGTCAGCCAGCCAATGCCTCTCAGCCATTCCAGGTCAGACTTGTACACGTTCTACAAACAAACCAAGGGTTACTGGCACTGCAGAGGTAACTCTTAGCCCAGAGAGCTGGTGGGTTGTCAGTTTCTGGAGATGTTCAAGACCAATCTGGATGAGGCTCTGAATGACCAGGTCTAGTGGAAGGTGTCCCTTGCCCATGGCAGGGAGGTAGAATAAGATGGTCTTTTCCAACCCAAACAATTTTGGGATTCTGCAGCTCTAACTCTAAGTGGAAGAAGATTTTTTATAAGACTTTCCCCAACTTGTTCTCATACTCTACACAACAAGCAGCCAGTGATGCTCTGTTGTATCAGGTCCTTTCTAGGCACACCACCCCTGATTTGAACAGAAACAATGATACTTTTCAGACACTGCATTGAAACCAGGGGCATGACCTGCAAGGAGGCATGACCTGCAAGGTGCATGACCAGAAAGCAAACATTCTAGAGCACACCAAGGAAACATGGCTTCCTTATGAACTGCCCCAAATATTTCTGGCACCCAGGCTGAAATCCTTCAGAAAGGATAAAATAAACATACCAGGACAGATCACAGGTCCATGAATGTGCATTTGAAAGTATATTTGTCAGTCACTAACAAACAGAGCCTCACACAGCTGCCCTAAAGCTTTCCTGCAGTGATTGTCACTCACATCGCTCTGCAGGTCGTAGGCCTGCCGTGCATGGATCACGTCGTTCTGGTCAGGAAGGCAGGTCCACTGGTGCAGGTACTGCCTGTAGTCAACATCACTGACCAAGTTCTGGCCCTCCTTTGCTGCCACAACTGCCATGGCATCTGAAGGTATGTGGATTTTGGACTTGGTTTTGTTGTAGTCTGATTTGTACAGCCTGTCGCTCTGGATCTCACCCGCGTGCTCGTACCACACCAGCTTGGGGTCATCCCTCATCTTGGCAACTCCCACATAGTGACCTCTCTGCTTGACATACTCAGCTTTGTATTTCAGCTGGTGGGAAAGGGGAAAAACACAGAGAAAATCAGCACTGGCTGTACCCACTCTGGTTGTAACCTGGGAACAGTTTCAGCTTTGTCAACACAAAGAGCAGATGAGACAGGGAGCTGTCAAATGCAGCCTTAGGTTTTCAGTACATGACCAGATAAAAATCTGGTCACAAACAATAATATTACCTTGCATAAGCCTTCCAGCTAAAAATATAGTGGTTTTTTAGTCTAATATACACCAAATTTTCAGTAAAATGTCTTGTTAACACAAGAGGAAAGACTTACTAGAAATGTTTTCTAACAAGCGCATTTAGTCTCTCTCATTTTGGCAACAAATTATTTGAGGTTGTCTGAAGAGTGGATGCTTATTTACAATATTTACATCACACTGTTTTGACAAAATGCTTATTCCAAATAAGAGTCATGTAATAATTTCAAGATCCATTATGTAAATGTTAAAAATGAAAAGTGTGTACTGGCCTAGAGGTTTTGATATGTCAAAAAGTGAAGTTAGAGCCATATATGTTATAATCACAGTATCACTTCAAATTTTACACTTTTTTTTATTTAACACGTACAAAATATGGAAGTCCAGCTCAGTTGATTTTGAAAGGACTATTTCTGGAGAGAGGGAATGTGGAAGGAATCTGACCTTCAGCACTAATACCTCCAAACCCCATAATCAAAAGACAGCCGAATTATTTGGAGAACATCATGGAATTCATAGGCCATGAAAAGTCTGGATGTAACCCCAGATGGAATGCTTTTTAAGTCTGTTTGGGAATTTTCAAGGTCTTTAACATTTCAGGCTTCCAAGCACTCATCTTCCTAATGAGAAGAATCATTACCTCACTTTGGACATCACTCGAGTGCTTGGCATGAGAGATCTGCACCGTGTCAGGAGGCAGGAGGTAACCAGTGGCTTTTTCTTTCTCCCAACTTTCCTTGTACAAATTCTGCGGGAAATAAAAGTGATGAGTGATGGGAAATAAACAATAATGATTACTGTATGCATGTAATTTATTTAGAAGTATAAGGATAACAAATCCTTCCTTCAGGTTGTTATCAATAAGTTAAGTTTTTTAAATACCTAAAAAAAGGGAGTAGAAGCTGTCAAGGAGAGATCACATACCTGATTTAGAATTCTGGCTGCCTCTCGGGCCATGTCCAGCTGTGGTGTATCTGTGAGAGTATAATTTGTCTTGGTATCATTCCATTCTTTGTGGTATTTAATCTAGGACACAGAAAGAAATGACTGCCTTGTAGCACCCCCACAGAACTGGGAAAACACCATAATCTACACACAAAATAACAAACCAACACCTGCATTGGCAAGGCTAGTAGAAAGAGAACATTAAATGCAGAATCACAGAAGTCAAATGTAGCCCAGACACTGAGAGCAAACTTACATCACTGAGGATTTCTGTGCTATTCTTTGCTGTGACATAATCAAGTCTGTCAGCCACGGGAGTGAACGGGAGAGTTTCAGCTTTCGTGCGGTACTTCCTCTGTACAAGAAAGAGATTTCAAGAAAGAACAGATTACCCTGGAATATTTGATGCCTAATACAGCAATTGTGAATAAAATACACAAGACAGGGAAGTTCTCATAGAGAAAAACCTCTCCATACACAATGAATGTTGTGAAAAGACTGCAGTTGCAGTATTTCACATCAAATTTCAAAAATTTTTTTCAAATTTTTCATTTGAAAAAAACCCTCATTGTTTAAACCATTTAAAATACTTTGAGTGACAAATATCCCTGAAGAAAATTTTAGTTTTGAAAAACATTTGGTTACCTCACTCAGGAGATCTCCAGCATATTTGACATGCTTGACTCCAAGGGAATCATTTGGCAACCATCCGATTCCCCGCAGCCATTCCAAATCAGCTTTATAAACAGCCTGGGAAAACAAAGCAGGGTCCATGCTCTTAGCAACACTTCCCTGGACAATCCAGCAAGATTCATACATAACAGAATTTAATCCAGTGGTTAAAAGGGGAGCAGTAGCTCCAACATGAGCACTACACCTGAATTTATCACCCTTCAACCATTTATAAGTGGCCTACACTTTGTAACCCTAACAAAGAGCAAGGTGAGCTCCCTGAATTCAGGAACAGATTCCCACCCCTTAGAGCTGAAGCAGGATGAGAAGAGGCAATACAGGACTAAGTCAGGGGGTGTTTTCAGGTGGACTTACATCGCTCTGGAGGTCGTAGGCTTGCCTGGCATGAATGACATCGTTCTGGTCGGGCAGGCAGATCCACTGGTGCAGGTAGTGCCGGTAGTCGGCGTCGCTCACCAGGGCCTGCCCGTGCTTGGCTGACACGATGGACATCATGTCCACTGGCAGGTGGCACTGGGTCTTCTGCTTGGCAAAGTGCTTCTTGTACTCTCGTTCGCTCTGAACTTTGGCCACGTCCAGGGCAAACTGGATTTTGGAATCTCCCTTTGCGTTCGGCACTCCCACGTAGTGTCCTTTCTGCTTCTCGTGCTCCAGCTTGTATTTGTACTGGGGGAAGAGCAGAGGTCACCATCAGTAACAGCTAGAAAGAGCTCTTGGAGCATGGGAGATGACTCTTTTGGCACTTACATCACTGGCAATCTCTCTAGAAGCCTTGGCTGTCTTGATTGGAATTGCATCTGCTCTCAAATCGTAGCTCATCTTCAGCTCGTCCCAAGCTCCTTTATATTGTTTCTGAAGAGACAGATAAAACATCACACACATGCTGAATGCTCTGGCATTTGCCATTACAGAAACAGAATCTCCAGCCATTTATTTGCTGAAATACCATGAAATTTTTTGAACAGTACTCCTGCTCCAAACCATAAATGCAGCTGCCTCTGAAACATGCAACACCAGTTATACAACATATGTAGCACAGAAGGGTGTTTGTAAAACTGTAGAAAATATTTATATGTCTTGGATTCTCATCCATTTCAAGAAAATATTCCCTCAGTGGGGCATGATATTAATGATTTTTAAATAGTTGAATGCAAATATTTATTTTAAAATGGCTGAATACTTTAAGGATATTCAGTAGAGGGAAGGGAATGCCACAAGCCCTGTATGAGGACAGATTTGAATGAGATTCACAGAGATTCAACATCTTAGAATGATATAATCCACATACCATTTTAGAGAAAACAGAATGATAAACATACCTGGCTGTAATTAACAGCATTAGCCCTGGCTAGGTTGATTTCAGGGGTGTCTGGCATGATGTGGATCATAGTCTTGTCCTTTTCCCAGGCTTCCTTATATTTTTGCTGTTAAAACAGTCATTTAATAATATCATCAGACTTATGGAATTTCACTTATCAATAACATAAAATCCCACAAATCTCCCCTGAACTATCACCTCTAAAGAGCAAAATGTTTGGAAAAGCATTAAACTTAAAACACCACGCATCAGTTTTACGTTTTAGCAGTGAGATTTCTCTTTAGCTGTAGTTTCTAGTGTGGAGGCAGTTTTGAGGATGTTGGAACATACAGTGCTGATCTGTTCAGCGTTGGTTTTGGCCAGAACAACATCTGGGGAATCCACAACACTGGTGTACTTCACACTGTCAATGGGGGTCCGATACACATTGTCACTCAGGAGATCCTGGGCATTCTTCACTCTCTTAATTTCTGGAGAGTCGTTGGGCAGCCACCCAATTCCACGGAGCCACTCTAGGTCTGACCTGTACACAGCCTGGGTGAGATGGTCAGGAAAGGAAAACATTGTTTAAAATTATTGTCTTAATTATTTTAAGCTGTGCAAAGCAGATTATGTTTTATAAACCTAGCTAGAGTCAGATGAATCCTTTTTATAGACAGATGTTCATTGTTGCAAGTAAAATTAAAACTGGCCACAAGTTTTTAAGTGGTTCAGCTCTTAAACAACACATTCTAAACCTTGTAAGGAGAAACAACTGAAAGGACCTACAGTTAATGATGATGAATATTAAAAGCTTAGAAGACTCTTCCTGTCTCCTCCAAAACACTTATTCCTCTAGTAATTTCAACAATTTACAAGTTCTAACAAAACCCCAAGCTGCCTACCAGGAGAACTGACAAACAGCAAGGAACAGGAACCTCATCTCCAAAGCTTGTAATTGAAACAGTGGAAAAGGAACTGATAAGCACCAAAGCCAGGTCAGGAAATCAGCTGCACTGATCCTGCTTTGCATTCAGCCACTAAAACCTCTCACTGGCTACCTCACAGAGTTGTCTTCCAATTAAATACATTTCCAACCTTGCTCAAGCAAACAGAAGTAACAAAAGCCACCTGATTCCAAGGCAGCTAACAGCTCTTATTCCTAAGTCCCATCAAGGCAAGAAAGACAAATCCTTCAGCTTCTCCAAATCAGATCTGTCCAAAAGCATTATGTAACACATTATCAACTAAAGTTTTACAATATTCAGAGATAAAACCAATGCTTTTTCAGGGTGCAAAAGAGCACATAATAGCAGTAACAAAATATGTGAAGAAAACAGTCTCAACATAAATCTGTTGTGACTGTACAGCATTGAACAATCAGAATAAGGCTATAATCTATTGAATAACAAAACTACACATCTCTGTGGGTACTCACATCACTCTGCAGGTCGTAGGCCTGCCGTGCATGGATCACATCGTTCTGGTCAGGAAGGCAGGTCCACTGGTGCAGGTACTGCCTGTAGTCAACATCACTGACCAAGTTCTGGCACTCCTTGGCTGCCTGCACTGACAGGGCATCCACAGGGATGTGGATCTGGGTCTTGGAATCGTTGTAGGCCTTCTTGTAGAGGCGGTCGTTCTGCAGGGCCATGGCGCGCGCGGCCTGCGCCAGCTTGGGGTCATCCTTGGCACTGGGGCACCCGATGTAGTGGCCTTTCTCCTTCTCGTGGGTTTCTTTGTACTTGTACTGGAAATACAAAAAGAAGTGAATCTGGGATGAAGGTGCCATCATTTCCTATTGCTACTGATCACAAAAATGCATATTCTTGTTTTTAAATGAACTGAAAATAAATGTAAAGCAGTAACATACGTCACTCGCAATATCTCTTGATGCTTTTGCAGTTTTGATTGGAATTGCATCAGCTCTCATGTCATAACCCTTCTTTTTGGCCTCTTCCCAGGCTTGTATATAAAGTTTCTACACGAGAGAAGACAGAAAATGGCTTATCAATATTCTGAAAGATGCGATTTCTACATTTCATAATTGTCTCTCAAATTTTTCATGAATGCGTGATTCAGAATATCTTTATAATTAAAGAAATGGTGACTTAACTCTGAATTTCCACTAGTTCAATAAATGTTGAAATGTCCTTACTTTGCTAACGTTGGCTGCATTGGCCTTTGCTAACAGAATGTCTGGTGTGTCAGGCATGACATGGATGGACTTCTTGTCTGCATCCCAGGCTTCCGTGTACAAGCGCTGCGAGAGAGGAAAGAGCCCTTTACAAACAGTTCTTTATGAAATTATTTTACAATTACAATTATTTTACAAACTGCTAGGGGTAGCTCCAGTAAGCTGTAATATACCCTGACACAGCAAAGCTTCTCTCTGAACAGCTCAAGAAAGAAAACTTTGTCCGTCCTCATTATTTCCCAGGTTAAACTGGTGCAGCAATTGACACATTCTGGGTTGTGGAGAAACAGGAGGAAAAGTGTATTATTTATTCTGTATAATTTGTTTATGTTTGTTATAAAGGAGGAGGTACTTAGTGATTTTCACCCCCCAGATCTATGTTGCACAAGTTTCACATCCAGAGAACTTCAGATATTTCCTCATCACTTGTTCATCAAGAAGTATTATACCTGGGAAAATCTGCAATTAAGGGACTTTTGTCTGTAGATTTTTTACCAACTGCTCACTTCAGACTGAGCCCTGAGAGAACAGCCTTCCTGTACAGTGGCTGAATTTGGACATCAACTTTCTCTTGAATCCTTATGTTTTTGGTTTTACTTTGCATTTTGAATTTTTCACCTCATGAACAAGTCCTATTAACTGGCAATACCCCCCTCACCTTGTTCATGATTTCAGCATTTTGCTTGGCTAAGACCATGGCCAAGGAATCTGTCACGCTGGTAAATTTGATTTGGTCTGCAGGCTGCCGATACTTCCTGTCACTGAGGATTTCTCCTGCTCTCTTGGCTTTCTCAACCTCCAAGGAGCCAATAGGAACCCATCCAATGCCTCTCAGCCATTCCAGGTCTGATTTGTAAACAGCCTGAAAAAATTTGGAAGTTTGTTATATATGGGCAAGGGTGATCAAATATTATAATTAATTTAAACAAGCGCATACAAT
>JAWWLW010000300.1:1435521-1463472 GCA_035041385.1 Myiothlypis coronata | reverse complement strand
GGGCTGCTGAACCTTGTCTTGGACTTCTCAAAGTCCTTCTTGTACTCCCTGTCACTCTGGATCTTGGCCACGTGCATGGACCACATCATCTTGGGGTCATCCTCAATGTTCCTGGCCCCAATGTGGTGGCCCAGCTGTTTTCTGTATGCAGTTTTGTATTTGTACTAATTGAACACAGAAACAACAATTAACACTTCTTTCCAAGCTGCCATTTCAGTTTCTCTGTTGTTAATACAGTTAATAGTTAATAGTACAGTTAATACTTTTGAATCTAATATAATTTAATTTACTTGTGTTTTTTTCCCAAAAATTTTAGCATTTTTTATTACATTCAGGAGATATCATGGAATTTCTCATAGCTATATACTATCATCTTTACATTATTGCATTTAATTTAATTAACTCCACACCATTAAGAATTACACAACCTTTGAGGTGGACAGCAACATAACAGTGTTAAAATTTTACATATCTCCTCCTGTTAAATAGACACTATTTTTCTCCAAGACTATGTGCCCCCTCTGTGCCCCACTCTAATTTTCCCTCTGCAGACCCACCTCACTGGCTATGTCTCGGGATGCCTTGGCTGCCTGGAGGGGGATGGCATCAGGAGGGAGGTCATAGCCTTTCTTCTTCAGCTCTTCATATCCTACCTTGTAACGTTTCTGTTAGAGAAAGATTCAAAGGAATTAATGCAGATAAAACTCTATAGAGAGTTTTTTCAATGCTACAACTTTTCACCTCTGACAGTTGAAAAGAAAGCATGGGTTTCCAAACACAGTTTACTTAATTAAATTAAACTGCATACCTTGCTATTAATGACAGGTATTTTGTGCCCTTGGATATAAAATATTTTAAAATTACAATTTAAATGTTTTCTGATTGTTTCATTGAAGATCAAAATTTTCTTTTAGCAAATACATTAATCTGAATTATTCCCAGAGCTTTCTGTAGAGGTGAGTAATACAACCCTGTGTTTCTCTACATTCAGTTTCAAATGCAAACTTACATCACTTGTGTTAATCAAGTTTGATTTAGCCAACAAAATTTCAGGCGTATCAGGCATGATGTGAACCTTAGTCTTGTCCTTGTTCCAAGCTTCCCTGTAGAGTATCTGAAAGAGACACAAACAAAAACCTGGTCTGATCCAAGACTCACCTGCACAGCAGTAATTTCAGTTCACCTTTTCTCTAAATTAGCAAAGAAAAGATATAGTAAGCAAGAATTAGGGATGTAAACAAAATAAGATAGTAAAATCAAATAATATAATGACTTCTTACTGAAATACAACCTTTTTTTCTTCTTTACATCCATGTAACGCCAAGGAAACAGCTTTAAAACAATACATTCACATGCTGTCTATTAAAGGTCCTATTTGCAGTTATTCTGAGTAAATTATCAGCACTCCAGATCTTCACCTTCTGAACAAGGCACAAAGAGCATTGAGGCCCTGACTATAAACACCTGCTATCTGGGTATTTTAAGAGCATGTTCTGAACCAGAGATCCTTTTTAAAATGTATATTAACGTATTCATTTATTGAATCCCACGTTCTGTCTCTAGAGGCAACTTACATCACTCCTATTTTTGGCATTAGATTTTGCCAAAACAACATCCATGGCATCTGGGATACTTGTGAACTTAATCGTGTCTGGGTGCTGCCTGTACTTCTTGTCACTCAGTATTTCAGAAGCTTTCTTGTTCTTTTCAGCTTCCAGAGATCCCAAAGGACTCCATCCAATGCCTCTGAGCCACTGCAGATCTGATTTATACAGGTTCTGTTGAGGGTGAAAATCAAAACCATAGCAGATTATTTCACTGTTCATTGATTAAGCCCTATGAACAGTCTAACTGGTAGTTTAGCTCCAATCTGATCTATACTGATATCAAAAGCGAGTCATCAAAGATACTTTCCAATCAGCAGTAATTATTTTACATGGAAATAAGTGAATTACACCCCAAGGGAGCTTACATCACTCTGCAGCTCGTTGACCCTCCTTGCCTCGGTGACATCGACCTGGTCTGGCAGACAAGTCCAGCGGTGCAGGATGTGTTTGTAGTCCACATCACTGACCAGCTCCTGACACTTCTTGGCCAGAAGAAAGCCCAGCATATCCACAGGCATATTGAACTTGGTCTTCCATTTTTCAAAGTCTTTCTTGTACTCCCTCTCACTCTGCATTTTAGCTACTTGCATGGACCACAACATCTTGGGGTCATCCTGCAGGCTGCGGAAGCCGATGTGATGCCCCTGCTGCTTGCGGTATCCTTCTTTGTACTTGAACTGCAAGGGCAAAGGTGGCACCACTCAAACCACAGTGACAAACAGGTGAGTGACAAAACACCAATGTATTCCCTCATCTGAATGTTCCTCATGAAATTACCCCTGGAAGTGTCCAAGGCCAGGTTGGGTGAGGCTTGGAGCAACCTGGGATAGCAGAGTGTGGCCCTGCCCACAGAAAGGGTGGAACTGAATAATCCTTAACATCCCTTCCAACCCAAACCATGTTGTGATTCTACAAATAAACAACTTGTTATGGCATCTCATGTGAATGGTTTAGCAGGCCCTTGACTGATGTGCATGACTTGGTGCAAGTGAATGCTCTCCCTGGGAAAGAAAGAGTCCTTGGAAAGGGAGAGAGCATGGCAATAGGAATGGTCTCCAGTGCCATCTGACTCAGAACTCCCTAATACTGACACACTGAAATATTTTGATGAATAACATCATCAATAATGAAAAATTATGAAATACAAAGATACCTAAGCACAGGAAACATTTCCCAATGATTAATAAAATCTCTTCTTTATTATACAGAGAATTAATAAATTCTCTATCCATAAAAATAAAAGAAATTTGTACCAAGTTATGGTAACAGCAGTCCATGTGTCACATCTGTTTCAGAGTTGCAATGAGGATTTCTCTGGATAGGCACTGGGCTCAGCTAACTGGACCAAATTTGCTGCTGCTGTTCTGAAAATGAAGCAGCCCAAAGAGCAGAAAAGTCCTCCCTTTTCATGACCAACCATGAATGCACCAAACTTTGGACTTGTTAAGATGCCATTAACCCTTGTTAAACTGGACAAAAACAGCTCAGGAAAGTTTTGTCAGTACTGTTGTTTTTGACTCCAAGCCACACCTTAGCAGAGAGGTGTATCTCAATTTACTGTGACTGTAGGTTATAATCACCAGGTCAGTGCATGTCACAGTGAGTTAAAATGCTGCTTACATCACTTGCAATGTCCCTTGAAGCTTTGGCAGCTTTCACTGACATGGCTTCAGGTGTGAGGTCATAGCCTTTCTTTATCATTTCCTCCCAGCCAAGCTTGTAGAGTTTCTAAAATTGAAAACAATATTAATTAAAACCACTAATATGTATGTCACCTGCTATTTAGATACACTAATGATCCAGATTCTGGTCACCTCACAGGCTTCAGTTATGAGAGAAGGGCTGCTAGAATAGAAATTGAGAAATGGGAAACTGATAAACAAGATATGCTGGTCTTCCAAAGCTTAGGAGAGGAACTAAACACTTTTTCACTATTCAGCAGGTTCCTACTATAGCTTATCTTGATTTGAAACATATCTGGAGAATTTGAAACACATACATCTGAGATAACTGAACACATTTTGACTGGCTTAACAAAATTTTAATAAGGTTTTCATGAAGCCATTTAACAGCCAAATCAGTTTGTGCACAGTTGATTTTTTTAAGTACAGGCATTCTTAATTCAAAGATTTGCCTCTGAGCAATGATCCAAAGCAAAACCTGAGTGTTTTCTGCTGGCAAAATTGTCACTTTCTCCTATCTGAAAACTGAGAGAAAAGCTGGAATCACTGCATCTACTTCCCATAGGTTAGGTTTAAAATTTACAAAATTAACTTGTAATTTTATAGTAAAGAATTTTTAACATGACTGAATTCTATGCAAAGCATTGAGTATGGACTATGTACTTCCAGACTTCAAAAGTAGGACTAATATTCTCCACACACTAAAATGCAATTTAGTCTGCTAGTTTGCTAGCCTGAAGCTGGTACTTATTTAACTCTGAAAATATTACCCACATAAAATTCTTGCCTCTGTTCTTAAATCTCCAGTAGATATTAATTTAAAATGTTGATAAGATGTATCAAAATACTCTACCTGGCTGTAGTTTGTCTTGTTCTGTTTGGCCTGTAGAATATCTGGTGTGTCTGGCATCACATGGACCTGAGTTTTATCCTTCTCCCAGGCTTCGGTATAAGCATGCTATGGACAGAAAGTTATATCAGATGTGTTAACATAAATGACAAAAGATGGTTCTTCCAGGGTTTTCACCTTTCCATTTAGATATGGTTGAGTAAAAAGGTGAAGGTGCTGACTCAGATTTATTTTATGAATTGATGATCTAATCCAAAATCAGCTGAATTACTGTCCAGTCTTGCTTCTAATGAAACCAAACTATCAAGATTTTCAGGACCAGTCATTTCTATGTAAGAATGGGACAAATAGAGGTTGGAGAAAAACGAGAAAAGATTTCTTTAAGCAATGCTGTTTCATTGAGAAAAAAGGATGAAAAAAGAGGAGCCTGTGACAGCTGTTTTTCCCAGGGGAACGCTGCCACATAAAGGTGTGACAGAAATTTACATACTGGAATGGATGAGATGTGAATGCCTGCCTGGCTTTTCCCTTACATACTCACTTTGTTCATGATATTTGCATTCTGCTTGGCAAGGACCAGGTCCATGGCATCGTTCTGCTTGGTGAAGTGGAACGTGCTGGGGTGCTGGCGGTACTTCCGATCGCTCGCAATCTCCGTGGCTTTCTTCGACTTCTCCACATCCAGAGAACCAATGGGACTCCAACCAATCCCCCTGAACCACTCCTTGTAATCCTGCTTGTACTCATTCTGCCAAACAGGACACAAAAGCAAAGTTGACAATGTACAAATGGCTCATACAGAATAAACCAGCTCTTCCCAAAACACTGCTGTGACGGGAAAACAAAAGCCACAAAAAGAAGACAGCTCATAAAAGATAATCCTGTCCTTTCCAAACTGCAGCCACGATGTGAAAACAGAAGTCACAAGCAGAAAACTTACATCACTTTGGATCTGATTCATGTTTCTGTACAGCTCCAGACTCATTGCATCTGGCAGGAGCATGTACTGGTGGATCAGGCGTTTGTAGTTGGTGTTGGTGACCCGGCCCTGGGCCTCCTTGGCTGCCACCACGCTGAGGGCATCAGAAGGTGTCTGGTAATGAGTCTTGCTCGCCTCATAGGCCTTCTTGTACTCCCTGTCCGACTGCATCTTGGCCACTTGCATGCAGTGCACGAGTTTGGGATCATCCTGGAGGCTGCGGAAGCCGACGAGTTTCCCTTTGTCTTTTTCATACCCTATTTTGTATTTATACTGGAAGAGAACAGAAACAGAGACTTTGATCCATTTTGATTTGAAATTAAGGAAAGAATTCTTCCTTATGAGGATGCTGAGGCCCTGGCACAGGGGGCCCAGAGAAGCTGTGGCTGCCCCTGGATCCCTGGAATGTCCAAGGCCAGTTGGAGCACCCTGGGATAGTGGAAGCTGTCCCTGCCCATTTTTTCTCCCAAGAACTCACATCACTGGCAATATCCCTGGAGGCTTTGGCAGCTTTGACAGGAATAGCATCAGCCCTGAGATCATATCCTTTCTTCCTGGTTTCTTCAAATGAAGATCTGTACATTTTCTGCAAAAGGTAAAATAAGCATCTTTTTAAAAAGCAAGAATTTATGTGTTTCCCACTTGCTAAATATTGGTGAAAAAGTTACACCTATGAGGATGTCTTCTTGAAAAATAAAAAGTGATAAAAAAGTCTATTTCTGCCCACATTGCAGATGTACATAATTACAAGCAATACTTTACTTAGCATATGCAGATTTAACAATTGGCTACCAAAACCTGTCTATAATGTCATCTTTTAGCAAAAATACAGGTGTTACCTACATTTTGAACCCTGTACAAAACTTTTGTACATGGGGAAATAAATTAATCAATAATAAAATAATAAATACAGTAACAAACATGAACAGTACTTGAAGTCTACTGTATTTTGTTAGCAACTGTTAAATTTTAATGGTCTGCATGAACACTTCACAACCTGACTGCAAACATGGCTTTTTCTTGGCAATTCTGGGTATCTAATTTTGGGGAAGGAAGCAGGGAAAAGGAAAATTAATAGGTTTTTGTAAAATTACTACAGGTTAGCAAGGTGAGATTTTGCATGATCTCATCTCACTTATTCCTAATCAAAAAATAAGAGTAAGGTCACAGTCCTACAAACAATACTCACTTCACTTAAATTGAATGCATTTGCTTTTGCTAAAGCAATCTGTGGAATATCTGGGGTGATGTGAATTTTCTTTTTGTCTTCTTCCCAGGCTTGTTTGTACTTGTGCTGGAAGGATAAAAATAAATTAGAGATCTCAACACCTGTTGTTATTATTAAATAAAGCAATTTAAAATACTATTTTCCACTTGAAATCCAAACTGCCTTGACAATGATGTGTTGCTACCACCAGAGCAATATTTATCTTTTTATTTTAGCACTTTAAGCACATACATTAGCTAGAAAATAAAATCATGTTTTCTAAAGCTCTGCATACAATAGCATTGACTGTTAAATCAGATGTAGATTCTTGCCCACTTCTGAAATGAATTCTGGTGAGCACTCTCTTACCTCATCCATGATTTTGGCATTATTTAAAGCCAAGACCATGTTCATGGAATCCATAGGAACAGAGAATTTCAACTTGTCTGGATGCTGGCGATATTTCTTCTCACTCACAATTTCCATGGCTTTTTTGTTCTTCTCAGCTTCCAGGGAGCCCAGTGGGAGCCACCCAACACCCTTCATAGTTTCATCATACTCTGCTTTGTATTGATTCTGCAGGCAGAAAGTAGATAAAAAACAATATAAAGCATAAAATAGTTCATAAATTTGGAAGAATAAAATAAAATGTATTAAGGAAAGGTGAAGCTTTTCCTGTCTTGGTCTGCACATAACTATTGCTCCTGAAGAGCCTGATGGAGTAAATATTCATAAAATTGCTTATTTCTAAGCTCAAATTCATTAATGAAATATTTCAGTGTCTAGGAAAAATAAAATTGCTGTAATTGCCAAAAAACTTGTATAGTTTACTACATTTTTGTAGACATCTGACCTAATTCCACTAAAAAAATAATGCTATTTATCTTACAGTGTTTTTTCATAAACTAAGCACCTTTGTATTCACAATGCAGAGGCTGAAGAACCTCTTACTTACATCACTTTGTAACTGCATCATGTTTTTGGCCAATTCAATGCTCATAGCATCCGGCAGAACGTTGTAGGTGTGGATTAAGTTCTTGTAGTTTGCATTGGTAGCCACTTCCTGAGCTTTCTTGGCTGCCACCACACTGACCATGTCAACTGGAGTGTGGAAGTTAGTCTTGGCCTTCTCATAACCCTTTTTGTATTCCCTGTCAGATTGCATCTTGGCCACCTGCATGAAGTGCACCAGCTTGGGGTCGTCCTCCAGGCTGCGGAAGCCGATGTGCTTCCCTTTGGCCTTCTCGTAGGCCAGTTTGTATTTATACTGAGGGAGGAAAGAGAAAGAACAGTAAAAACCTCAGTTAAAAAATGCAGTATTAAGTTCTTCTTTATCACTGAAAAAACAGGTCACAAGATCTCAGATTTAGTAATTTAATTTAAATAAAGTCATGGAATGGTATGACACAACCAGACTCACATCACTGGCGATGTCCCTGGAGCTCTTGGCTGCTTTTATTGGAATTGCATCTGGCTGCAAGTCATAACCCTTCTTCTTGTCCTCCTCCCATCCAGCTTTGTAAAGTTTCTAAGTTCAGATGTGAAAGAGAACAGGTGTCATGAAGGCAGAACTCTGAAGTCAAATATTTTCAAATAAGACATTAAAATGGCACTGAGGCACTGGGGGCCCACGGAGAGCACAGCAACTCACATCACTCATGGTCATCTGGTTCACTTTGCACTGCAGGATTTCTGGGGTGTCTGGCATCACATGAATGCTGGTCTTCTCTTTGTTCCACTTATCTGTGTACAGCCTCTGCAATTACAAACAAATTGTTAGCACTGAAAAGGTACTGAACTCATAAAATAAGAGTTTGCTTTTGTTCTGCTCGTTTGCAACAAATAGTATTTCCTAGAAATTTTATTAGCACCAGAAATAGCCTTCACAGAGCTGCTGAGGAGCAACATTATCTTCCTCCTTTCTTTAGTAAGAAATTTGCAAAGTATGTTTTGATAATAAACAAATATTGATGCTGGAAGTTTCCAATCTATGTTTTTCCCTGCATTAATGGGAGGCAGAATTTATTTTCACAGACATTCTTTCCATGGAAAACAAAGAATAAGGATCAGTGGTGTCCTGGATAACTAGAGATAAGTGTAAAGAACTCCACTTTCAGGAAACTTGTACAAAACTAACAGAATAAGTGAAGTGCAGGTTTTCTGCACTTCACTTATTGTAAATATGTCCTACAGAAAAAGGATTATCAAAGCACTATAAATCTGGAGAAGAATTCTTTAATCTTTAGAAACAGAAAATGAAACTCCCTTAGTTCTGAGCAGTCAGAGGCTTACCATGACCCCTCTGTGCCCAGTCTTCAGGAACTACCACACTCACTGAAAATTTCAATAATTGCAGTGGGAATGCACCTTGCCCCACAACTTTACAGGACAAAGACCCAAACTTTGGGTCAATCCAACAACTTCCCACCTTGTTCATGGTCTGGGCATTTTGCTTTGCCAGCACTTGTTCCATGGCATCCGTGGGGATGGAGAACCTGAGCTGGTCGGGATGCTGGCGGTATTTCTTCTCACTGAGAATCTCCGTGGCTTTCTTGGCCTTTTCTACATCCAGTGACTGAATTGGGACCCAGCCAACTCCTCTCAGCCAGTTATTGAAGTCAGATTTGTACAGATTCTTTTCAAAAATAAACAAGAAAAACACAGTGAGGCATGAAAAATTAGTGTCTATACACATAAAACACGTAAAGCCTTAAAACTTCTCCTGGACATTCATTTTTGAGGGGTAATTTAGATTTAATTAAAATTTACATATGATAGAGTCAGTATTTAGGAGAAATAAAATCACAGTAATTAAAATTTTACTACAAAAACGACATCAATTAGTAAAAGCATGCTTATTTGCTGGGAATATGCCAAATATGGAGAGATATAAAAAAAAGTGATTACTTGCTAGTAAGTTTCCTAGAACTTAATAGCTGCACATAATTCAGATAATGTTTGGAAAACAAATGATTCCAGACCAGTCACTTACATCCCAACCTACTGTTAATCCAAGATAATATATAATGGATTATATAAATTAATTTTTTAGCCTTAAAACATTAATGATGTCACACAGCCATGACGAGAATTAAAAATGAAGCTGATTCTGGATGACATACATCACTCTGAAGCTGCATCACATTTTTGGAGAGCTCCAGGTTCACAGCATCAGGCAGGAGGGTGTAGTTGTGAATGGGCTGCTTGTAGCCAGTGTTTGTCACCACTTCCTGGGCTTTCTTGGCAGCTGTCACACTGAACATATCCAGAGGAGTGTGATATTTGGTCTTGGTGACTTCATAATCCTTCTTGTACTCCCGATCCGACTGGATTTTGGCCACGTTCATGTAGTGGACAAGTTTGGGATCATCCTGCAGGCTCCTGTACCCGACCTGTTTGCCTTTGTCTTTCTCGTAGGATTCCTTGTACTTGTACTAGAGACAAAGGAAAACCAGCTTTACCCACTTGGGAAAGGGAAAACACCCACCAGATGGGTTTAGAACACTGAGTTTCAAGGTATTAATGCTGCAGTTCATTCTAGAACCTCGTAATTGGTTTTTACAACAGCACAGGGTTATTTAGGTCAAAAATGAAGAGGATTATTGGACTTTTCAGCTTGTCTTGAGATCTGGTACATATCTCAACCCACACCTGGAGCTACAAGCCCTCCCTCACCACTGTCATTGATGTAGGTTTGCAACTCCCAGGGACATTCAGCTTTTAATTAAGACTTTAATAATAATAAATTACTGAACAGACTCACCAAACAATCCAATATCCCAATATTCAATTGGGGATGTTTAAGAGAGAAATGAAGAGTCACTTGTAACCTTTTGCAAAAGCAGGACCACAGATCTCCAGCACAGGTAAATAATAATAAATAATGAAATGCAGGAGGGGCATGTGTTCCACTGGATGTAAATCCTACTTACATCACTTGCAATATTCCGAGAAGCTTTAGCAGCAATAATTGGAATGGCATCTGGTTTCAGGTCATAGCCTTTGGCAAGGGTTTTCTTCCAGTCTGCTTTGTAGTTAGCCTTGGGGGCAAGAAAGGGAAGAGTTTGCAGTGTCAGGAATAGCAATTCTAAGAAAGAGTTTAAGCCCATGTTCTCATTACAGAAGATTTTATTACAAGAACTAAATTATGCAGTAATCTCACGGAAAAATGTTAACCTGTACACAAACTACAGTTCTATTACAATAAATAAATCTACTACAAAGATGATCATGAATGCCACAAGCATTTTTACACTTTTTATTTAGAACAACTCTATCAGTGGCAATTTTTGCCTTTCTTAAGCAAAACCCTTTTTCATTTGACTCAACCTTCAGAAATTTTTTCCTGTTAGCTTCAAACTCAGCCTTTGTGCTCTAAAGGAACTAGAGAAAGTGCCCTGGCTGTTTTTTGTTTGTTTTTTAAATCAGTCTGTCCCAACTGTTAAAATTTCAAGGTTATTAAGGCAGATGTTGGTTGTTATCTCATTCCTGGAAAGCTGATAATGCCACCAAAACTATTAACATCACAAAGGCAATAAAAGTGATACCATCAGTGGAGAGCTTCATGGTGCTGAAATTCCAAATGTACTCACATCACTGATGTTGTAGGCATTAACTCTAGCCTGGATGAACTGGGGCACATCAGGAGGGAGGTGGTACTTGTGAATAATTTCTTCCCCTTTAGATTTATACAATATCTGCAAAGAAAAATAAAGGAAGATATTTAGCAGCCCAATTTATAGACTGTGAATTGAAAAACTATTTTAAAAAATCTGTTTTCCAGGAGATGTTCTGTTGGAATAAAATTGTGGATACACACAGCCATCTACACAATTATTTCAGGAGTGCTCTTAAAGCTGGAGGAAGAAGTGAAGGTGGGCACAGGGCAGAAATTGGGAATGTCAGAGTGTTTCCAAAGTTCACTTACATCACTCAGCTGTTTGCTGTTGATCTCTGCTTGCTTCTGTACTGGAGAGTCAGTCACTGAAGTGAATTTGGTTTGATCAGGATGCTTTTTGTAGGTGTACTGAAAGAAGATTAAAAAATATTTGTAGAAAACGTAAATGAAGTATTTTCCATGTATTGATAAAACAAATAAAATTATTAATAAATGAACTTAAGGACTTTTGAAGTATTAATTTGAAAAAATATTGATTTATGCTGGTGAATGCTTGAGGTTCATTCTTCATTTTGGTACTACTGCTCTCATTTTATGGGTTTACTTGTTAGGAAAAGGATTGTGCTATATCTGTTTTGATCACTAGATGTCACAAAAGGCCCTAAAATAGAGATGAAGATTTAAAAAAAAAAATCACATATGGCAACGAGGCCAAACTCAGAATCATTGATCACACAGTTAATTTTTCTGTGGTGAACAACTGCTGCCCTGTACTCACATCTTTACATTGCTCCAACTTCTTGATTGCTTCATACTCTTGAGTTATGGTCTGAGGGAAGTAGCACTTTGTCTTTTCCTCCTCATAATCTGCTTTGTAATTTTTCTAGGAACAAGAGCAACATTCAGTAAGGAACCACAACTGAGCTTTGCCTGAATTGCCAGAATGATGGGAAAACAGAACGATTGCCACACTTACATCACTTTTCATAGCTTCAACCTTCATGCAGTGGATTTGATGTGGGTCCTCAAAGCTGCCCAAGTAGTGCCCCAGAATATTCTTCTGATATGCATCTTTATATTTAACCTGCCAAAATAACATGAGTTGAGAGGCAAAAGGAACCAAGAGGGTCAGTACTGAAGGATGAGCCCCAAGTGAAATACCTACATCACTAAAGTTCTTCAGAGCAGCATCAGTCTGGAACTTGGGTGTCTCACAGTAATTCATCTTGTTTCCTCTGGACTGTTCATAGGCTTCTTTGTATAATTTCTGCAAATCAAATAATACCAGGTCACGCAGGAGATTTCAATGCAAGTCACCCCCACCATGTTAAAAATGACAAAAGTAAAACAGAGAAATGGTTCCAAAGAAATCTTTCTCACAGGACTGAGAAACAGATGGCACTGTTCTCCTAATGGTTCTTAAAAATAACTTTTTTTTAGGTTTGTAAGGGAAGACAGAAAGGTCTTTCTAATGATTTTTGGACTTCTGACACTGAGAAGTATTCAATCTCCTTTCAAACAAATAAAAGAGGAATTGAGAAGACCATTACAGTGAATAACCAGAATATAATATAAAATATTATATAAAAGCACATGTATTATCATTATTAGCTGAAATTCCTTAAACAGTAAGGGAAGAACTGTCCTCTTGTGATCCGTTATCCACAAGGATCAAAATGAACTATCCACTAATTAGCCATCCATGTGCTAGACCCATCTGTGGAGAATCCATTCTTTACCTGAATTGTTCTGGCTGGTGCTTTCTCACTACAAATATGAGTCTACAAAACTAAAAATACTAAAAAAAAAAGAAACCTAAAAAAACTAAAAACCAAAAAACTAAAAAACTAAAAGGAGAAGCCTTGTGAAGAAATGGTGAGTGTGGTACATGACTGAAAACAATGTAGCTGCACATTATTAATACTCACATCACTCAGAATATTTCCTGCAGCTTTTAATTGCTTCAGCAATGGGTTCTCTGTAGCAGGGAGCACGTTATAATCTGCAACAGCTTTTTTCTTTTCATAGTCTGCTCTGTATTTGAACTTGAAAGAATAAAAATTAAAAAAGAGGTTTTAAAAATCAGCATTAAAAGCCAAATGCTCACTAACCTGTGTGATTGCCCAGAGCAGCTGTGGCTGCCCCACCCCTGGAAGTGTCCCAGACCAGGTTGGATGGGACTGGGAGCACCCTGGGACATGGGAGGTGTCCCTGCCCATGCCAGGGGTGGCACTGGGTGGTCTTTAAGGTCCCTTCCCACCCAAACCATCCTGAGATATGAATCCATTCTATGATATAATCTTCAACTTTCCATGAAAAATATCCCCGTTATTTAACTCATGGTGGCCAAGGACCATGAAAGCTCTTGCCAAAACAATGCCAGCACAAATTTGTGTGAGTTCAGGACTGCTCCCAGGCTGAGCAGGTGGCACTCAGCTCTCTCACCTTGCTGATGTTTTCTGAAGCTCATTTGTTGGCTTCATATTCTGGAGTTTCAGTCTGCATGAAGTAGATTTGGTCTTTCATGTTTTCAAAGTCTTCCTGGTATTTCCTCTGTTAGGAACAGAGACAGACAGAAAAGAACACATTAATTATATCTAATTGTAAATTAGACACCTACAACAGGGATTGTTTAGAAAATAAGCAATGCCACAAATGGAGCCTCAGTGTTTTTCAAATGAACATAAACAGGGATAAAGCTGTTGAAGATTTTCTGCAGGATTCACTCACCATACTTAGATTTTCTGCATTCATTTTTGCAACTGCCACATCATAGCATGGAGTCTGACTCCACTTGCCTTTGATTTTGTTTTTATAGTCCTCATGGTAAATAACCTGTAAGGAAACAAAACAATAAAATTGAATTCCCAAGACACAGCTCCATTTTCACCTGACAGATTCGTTTTCCAAAGCTGTCTTTTTAAAGCTGCTTCATATTTGATGCCTGCCTTATAACTATTTTAGCAGGGGTGGTAAAAAACACCTTAAATAGAATTTAGCCAAACCATTTCAGTGTCATTTCTCTTAGCACCTTCCCTGACCTCAAAAGGATAAATAAATCATCTCTAACGAATTCCTTTAGTTCTGTTTTCTCCCTGGTCACATAATATCAGGATATTGTCCATTAAGTCAGCATTTACTGGGATTGCTGCTAGTTAAAAGCAAACCCTTTTAATTATCTGGGTTTTGTGATTTCCATTATTTATCCAAGCTCACAAAAAGCAAGTATTAAAACTTTAAAGAGCTTTTCTAACAACAAAACACCTGCCTGAGTTTTTACTCAGTGTTCCAGGGGCATTTTCAGCCACAGTTGCATTACTTACCATAAAAAACAAAACTCCTCCAATGCTTTTTTAACACTGAAGAACATATATGCCATAAATAATCTTTTTTGTTAATCTATATTTTATCATTTTGGAGATACCTACAAAGCTTATTATTCTATTAATTTCAAAGAATTTTGGTACTGATCCTTTTTTTCACGTGTTACAAAATTTTCTTGATGACAATTTAGCTTTTAAGCTATGGAAATATAAGATTAAAGAAATTTTCTCAAAATTAATTATTTTACCTTACAAAGAAGTTCAGTGCAATTTTCTTAGTGGTTTCTCCACCATGAGTGAATACTACAATTCTCTAATCTTAAAATGTAGATCATTTTCAATACATAATAAAATGAATTTTAAAGAAGAATAATAGCTAAATTCTGAATAGAATTAAAACCTGACATCTGCATTACAAGATTATGCAACTTGGTCCCAAATTCTCCAGCAAAAATTGTTCTTCCTGGGTGTTTTTCCTTTTCCTTAGGTCTTTTTTTGCCTCTCTCCCTGCAGGAGTGGGGTTTGGGCAGAGGTCCTACTCACATCACTCAGCTGCCGTGACACCTTCTTGGCCTGTTCCACATCAGGGGGGTCTGGCAGAGAGGTGAATTTTAGTTTCCTTTCATCGTGCCCCTTTTTGTAGACAATCTGAAAGGATGGAAGAAATAAACATTTATTTGAGGATTACAGCATTGAACTCTGCTACCACCACATTAATAAAAGGAGTTCTGCCCACAGCCCCTGCAGCAGGAATTCTTTAATCTTTGTGTTACCAGGGAACTTCTGAACCTCTGCAAAATTCACTGAAATCTTCACATGAGAGCTGCAACCCCCGGTTGAAGAGTTCTGTGTATCTAAATATCAGCAAATCCCAGTCCCACCAATCCCTGACTTTTCTTATCACTGTTTTTGGCACATTTGCACACCCACAAGAGTGAACTGGTCTTGGAGACAACCCTGAGAGTTTCTGCATTTGGGGAGATACTCAAAGTCTTCTTGCTGATTTAACAAATCAATTATTTGATTCATTCCTAACCCAGCATCAAATTGCCAATGGATTTATACTCCAATATTCTCTACTTTGTACTCCAGTACCAAGTACATATTTTTCTATGAAGTACCACTACTATCAGAGCTTACTCAACACACTTTTATTTTCTGTTCCACTGTGAAGTTTTTATATCTAATCAAAGTGCATGGCACATCCCAGGTTACACCACAACCCAGCAGCCTTTGGTACCCACGTGCAAATCCCTGCTTTGGTACTCACATCACTCAGAGTCTTCTGAGCCTGTGCCACCCTTCTGAGCTCTGGACTGTCATTGTAGGGATAAAACAATGTTTTGTCTGCATCCCAGTCTTCAGTATACAGTTTCTACAAGAAAAATGCCAGAATGGGCATTATTAATTAATTTCTGGCTTTGAAAGCTCATTTTACTTCAGCTGCTTAGATCTGTGGTTAACTTTTCTTACCTTGCTGAACATTGCTGAGTTTTTTATTGCATTCACAAGCTCTGGAGCATCAGGGGGAAGCAGGTACTTGTCCTTATTCTCCTCCCAGTTCTGTTTATATAATACCTGGAAGGAAACATCAGCAAGTTGGTCACTCTATCATTAAAAAATATTTACTTCTGAATATTTATTACTGAATAAACTGCCTGCTTTAAAGCTTGGGGGTTTTTTTTATGAAATTAAAGTCTCAGAGGAATAACATCTGAAGAGAGCAACTGGAAATATTTAACACTATATTTATATTTGCCTTACCAACTTCTCTGCTATCCCCCCTGTGCTTCTAAACTGTTGCATAAACGTTGTTTTGGCACCCTGAGCTCAAAACTTTGTTCCTGTCAGTAACCTCAGGATCCAGCAGTGTTGGAAAGTCAGCAGTCACTCACCTTGCTCACTTGCTGTGACACTTTCTTTGCATGTTCTATATCCATGGCCTTCTCATCCACGTGGCAAATGGTTCTGGCAACTCCCCCAGCCATGCGGTATTTAACCTGGAGCACAACAGAACTCACTGATTCCACAGCAAAACTGACTCGGATTTTTTTAAAAAAATCCAGAATAATGACATTTTCACCCTTCATATAAGCACCCAGAACCTGGATGAACCTAGAAATGCAGTTGTCACCCACCTCACTGAGCTGGTCCTGCACTTTCTTGATCCTCCGGATTTCTGGGGTATCGACTGTGGAAGCATATGGCTTTCCTTTTTCTTTTCTGAATTTTTCCTTGTACTTGTTCTGGAAGAAAATAATGATAAAAAGTAATTAAGACATATCCCTGAGCTCTGGCAGAACTCTATTAGCAATTATTGCCATATTTCTCTGGTTAGGACAGGAATTTGGGACAGATTATTCAATAATATAAACTAAAATTATTCAACTACATTTGCACTTCTGCTTATTTCAGCCAAATGAGTTTATTCCATCTGACACAACAGGAAAAAAAATCCATCTCTAACTTGGATCACCTCTAATTTATTATATTCTCCCCATGAGCTTAATATTGATAAACCCAGATATTTGCACTACAACTATCAAACAACCCCTGTAAAACATTTTTAAAGCTGGTGTTCCTCAAGAAATAAGAGACATGGGACAACCTACCTCGCTGAATAAGTCCTTCATTTTATTGCTGTGTTCCAGGTAAGGTGTCAGAAACTTGGATGGGTCCACTTTTGTCCGGATTGTCTTCTTCCTGATGGGAGGAGCTGCATCCTGCAGGGAGGGCTGGCTGTGCTCAGCTGTGTAGGTGGTGGTTGTGGTGCTCTCAGGGACTGAGTAGTCTGTGCTGATGGTCTCAGTGATCTCAGTGACCACCTGGAGATCAAAATAATTCAATAACACCTGTTTTATAGCTGTAAAAGTTCATTAGGATAAGAGTTTTCACTGCCCTGAGCTGGGGGTGCTCAGCTGTGTAGGTGGTTGTGGGAGTCTTAGGGACTGAGTAGTCTGTGCTGATGGTCTCAGTGACCCATCTGAAGATCTAAAAAATTAAATAATCACTTGTTTTACAGCTGTAAAAGTTCATTAGGATAAGAGTTTTCACTGCCCTGAGCTGGGTGGGCTCAGCTGAGTATGTGGTGTCAAGGCCTGAGTATCATCTGTGCTGATGTTCTCAATGACCACCAGGAGATTAAAAAAAAAATTCAATAATCCCTTGTTTTATAGCTGTAAAAGTTCATTAGGATAAGGGTTTTCAGCACCCTGAGCTGGGTGTGCTCAGCTGAGTATGTGGTGGTTGTGGTGGTCTCAAGGTCTGAGTATTGTCTGTGCTGATGGTCTCAGTGACCACCAGGAGATTTAAAAAATTTCATAACACTTGTTTTATATCTGTAAAAGTTCATTAGGATGCATGTTGTTCACCCCCCTGAGATGGTGAAAGGGTGCTCTGCTCTCATCCAGATCCACAAGGAGACAGAAAATCAGGGACACTTTTCCTACTGGGATTACCACTGTGCTCCCTAAATATCACCCACCCTAAAAAAAAAAACTCCAAGGAATGAAGTCCCTGGCTGGTTCCTGCATCAAACTCATGGAATTATTCTCCAGAGGATCTGGGAGAGTGGGGCTCCAGCTGCCTCTGCTCTACATGCATGAATTTCCAATCAGTTTAAATGTTTTATACACTTTCTTATCAGCATAGTCATGCTGCAAGCAGTCATTTTAATACTAAGATTCTAATGAAAAGCATCCAAAAATAATTATCACAACTAAAAAAGCGTGCTCCAAAACCACGCCAGTAAGAGTCAAGTTTTATTTTGTAACAATTAGCTTTATAAAGAATTGCCTTTATAAAGGAATTCATGAAAGTCAGAGTTCTGAGAGTTATTTACATCAGTGAGACAGAGCTGAAAATGCACCAAGAATTAATAACTTCTGTTTCTGCAGAAGCCCATGCCATAAAGAAAATTCATGATAATACAGCAGAGAGTTGGGTTGTAGCTGTTTCAGAGGTAGAATTTCAAATTATGACAGTCACTCCTTGGTGACCTTAATATTTGTTACCAGTGACATGATGAAAAATCTGCAAAAGTGTAATTTTTCAGGGAAATTACACAAGGTGAAGGAAACAGAACTGATACATGTAAACTGATCTTAGATCATCACACAGCAGGGACTTGAAGCAAAAATAAAGCATTAAGCAGCAACTGTTCACTGATATTTGTGTGTTTAATGTGAAAAATTAAACCTCAGGATACAAAAGGCTGCTAATTTAGTGATTCATGTTAATTACATGCATTTATGTGCTACATGCAGCATGACAGGGACCTTTACCTCGTGTGGCTCGCCCTCCTCAATAACTGTCTCCTCGATGTAGTACTTTGAAAAAAAAGAGAAAAAACATCATTGTTAGGCCAGATCAGCAAACTGCAGCTTCTGTGAGGCTGTTTTAGAACACATTTCTGGAGAAACAGGATGTTAGTTCACAGGTGCTTACGGAGTCATTTGGTAACTCTGAATATCTGGTCAAATTTTGCATTAAGGATTGGATTTTTATTCCATAAATTCCCCAACTAATAATCATCCAAATAATCAGTAAAAGATTGTTATCTAATTTTACCCACAAGAGGGAAGACATTGATGACCACATTAAAAGAATCAGCATTTAAACCCCAGGATTTTCCTGGTTTTAATTGGTGACACTCATGACTGTTGTCCTCAGGTCTGCTCCTGCAAGGACACAAATAATTTCTGGCTGCCAGTTAAAATTTGTTGCTGATCACAACTCTGAGCCTGCTGATTTTTCACCCATTTTACTGCCCCTTACCCCCCCATAATTTATAATCTCATAAATTTGGGGATAAAACCACAATGGGAGGTATCCCTAAAGCAGACCAGGTACACAACCTCCACTGGTCTCCCCTTGTCCAGCAGCTGTGAACTCATTATAAAAATTAATGAGGTTCATCAGCCACAGATTGCTCTTGATAAGTCAGTGTTCACTTCTCCGCATGACCTTCATGTGTTTAAAAATAGCTTCTCAAGGGATTTGATCCACAGCCTTGCCAAAAAAACAAAGTGAGGTTGACCAGCCTGTAGCTCCCTGGATCTTCCTTCTTGCCTTTCTTGAAGACCAAATCCAGCTGAACATTGCCCATGGATGTAGGAATGGAGTTTGTAAGGTTTTAAATCTTTATGTTTCTGCAAAGTTTTCTGCTCCTGCTTCCACCTTCAGTATATTTCTCTTTTTTTGTGTCATTTTCCTCAGTCAGGAGCTCTGTGTTCCTCCATTTCACCCTTATGCTGTTTGATTTCTGCACTTTGGGGTGATCTGTGTGCTCAGGGAAATCAATGCTGGAGGATCACCCAACGACCCCGGCTGCCTTTGCTGTTTCCCATGGGATTTTCCCCAAGCAGCCCCAATTCTCTCTTCCAAACTCTGGGATAATTCAATTTATTTTGCTCACTACTCCCTGTATCTTCAGCTCCATTGTCCCGTGGTCACTGCAGCCCTTGATCTTTGCATTTTCTTCCAGCTCTGCCTTGTTTGTGAGCACCATGTCCAGTGGAGCAGCTTTTCCAGCGGGGATAAGAGGGTTGGGAAAGGATCTGGAGCCTCAGGAGCGCCTGAGGGAGTTGGAATTGCCTCAGCCAGGAGAAAAGGAGGCTCAGGGGGGCCCTGCACAACTCCCTGACAGGAGATGCAGCCAGATCGGGCTTTGCTCCCACGGAATAATCGGCAGGACAATGGGAAACAGCCCCAGGTTGTGCCAGGGGAGGTTTTTGTTGAAAATTTTGTTTTAAATTTATTCCCCGTCCGGCACTTCCCGGCCGCGGCCGCGCGGTGGCGCCGTCCCTCGGAAATGGCGGCCGCGCTGAGGGGGCCGCCGGGGCCTGCGCCTCCCGCACCTGCCCCGCTCAGAAATGACGGAAAAAAAACTTAAAAAAACATTGCTGCGCCATCAGCACCCGCTGTGTCCGGGGTGTGCTTCAACTACACTGAGAGTAAATGGGAAAATGCGGGTTTTATGTTGGAAAGTCTCCTTCGAGTAGTAATTGCTTGGGGTCGCTTGCCACAGCTGCCGAAACGGAAAAACCTTTGAACCTAAAAAAATTGTCGTTAAAATTTAAGCCCCTTTCTGAGAGCTTTTCCTCAAAGTTAGTTCAAGGGACCAAGCCGTACTTGCCAAGCTGTGACACTCTGGGCTGTTCTGAGGCGATTTCCATGCTGGACCCACCTCGACAACACCTTCCACAAACCTCCCACAAAACCTTCCACAAAACATTCCTCAAACTTTCTACAAAACCATCCACAAAACCTTTCACAAACTCCCTACAAAATCTTCCACAAAAAGCTTCCCACAAACTTTCTACAAAACCTTCCACAAAATCCTCTGCAAGATCTTCCACAAGCTTTCCACAAAACCTTCCACAGACCCCCCTGCGAAATCTTCCACTAACTTTCTACAAAACCTTCTGAAAAACCTCAAGTAACTTGGCAGCAAATGTTTGTAGCAGTCACTGTGGATTTTTGCACATCCCAAGAACAGCTACAACATCAAGGAATGGCTCATAATTCCAGAGAAAGTTTTAAAATAGCATTTTAAAATTCTTGGTGATGCCTCAGCCACTCAATATTCAACAATCATGTCCTTCTGAATTTATGATAGGTTTAAAATCATGGATTGATACAGGAATTAAGAAAATTCTGGAAAGGCTTAAAATGGTACCAGATGCTGTTGTTCCTGTTTTATTCAGCATCTCACCATGAGTATTCCAAGGGAAGTGACTAAAGCAGTGCCTCCTCAGCCCAAGGGATGTGGTTACAGCAAGGTGGTCATTGAAAATTAAAAACAAAGGATGAAATGGGGCTGTGTGAACAAAAAGCCCAAAATACCATAACTCCTGCTGGAATAAATAAACAATGAGAGCAAATAAATATCCATTACAGAGAGCACACAATGCACAGGAAACATAAAGGCGATTACAAGTAACATGGAAATAAGGAATTTAATGAAGGGTTGGTGTCATTGTAGCTAGGTAGTAAAATGACTTTAAAATCGACTTTATGAGTGCTGACACCTATCTTGCAAAATGCATTGAACTACTCTGGCTGGCAAATCATTTGGCTTCACTTCATTCACCATTTGAAATATAGAAAGCTGGAAGTGCCCTCACACCACCTGAAATCAACAGTCCACTGAACACAGTGTGGTGGCAATGAGTTGTAGGATGTTTACATTTATACCCTCCTTCTTTCCTCAAACTGAGTGATTTTTCACGAGACTTTGTGTATTTCATAACATGTAAGTTAATTTCAGAGTAGTGGCAATGCAACAAGTAAGAGCACACTGTTAATTTCGTGTACTGTTTCAATAACAGAGTCGTTCCCATGGTCCCAGCTGCAGGTTGCCCATTTCCTGGGGAAATTTTTATTCGGTTTCCTGAGTTTAAATGACCTACTGGCAAATTAATGGAGATAGAATCATGGAATCACAGAATGCCCTGGGCTGGAAGGGACCTTAAAGATCCTCTGTTCCACCCTCTGCCATGGGCAGGGACATCTCCCACTATCCCAGATTGCTCCAGCCTGGCCTTGGGCACTGCCAGGGATCCAGGAGCAGCCACAGCTGCTCTGGGCACCCTGTGCCAGGGCCTGCCAACCTTCACAGGGAAGGATTCCTTCCTGATACCTAATTTAAATCTACCCTCTGTCAGCTTAAAGTCCTCCCCTTGTCCTGTCCCTTGAACCTGACTCCATCTCTGCAATGTCTCAGGTTAAATTGGTTTGTGGTGGCACAAAGCTGCTGCATTTCTGCAGAGGCAGGGCTAGAAAGGGGCTTCCAAAGCCATCTTCACCCATGGGTTGGGTGACAGAGGGCAAGCCAGCAGGGAAAAGAGCTGGCCCAGTGCATCTATAATTACACAGGGAGTAATCAGAAAACCTTGCAGTGTGAGTGTGGGATGGTTCCAGTCCTTATTTAAACTGAGAAACTATGACAGGAACCAGGAGACTTTGCTCCTCCGAGAGCAACTGTTGTTGTTGTTGTTGTTTTAGTGATGAAGCCATTTAATAGATATCTAATCATCCCTAATCTTCAGAGAGCAAACAGCAACCTCTGCTCCTGAGCAGCATCTCAGTAAGGTGATTAATGCATTCAGTCACAAGGCAGGAAACAAACATTTCTACTCTCACATTTTCTTCTTACCTCCACAACTTCCTCATATTCTTCTTCCTCCATTCTGAGGGTTTGCTTCTGTCTCTCCCCCACTCACTGGTCACACAGCAGGTGGAAATGTGAATAAACAGTATTAGCCCATGACTGAAAGCACCATGAGAAGGTGCAAGTCAAGCTCATAAAGCACTTGAGGCATGGTTAGTAACTAGTCAGACCCTAAATAAAGTTGGGATCTGGCATTACTTGGACTGTTATGGAAAAAACATTGGATTAAGTGTCAAATATACTGATATAAATTACAATTCTGAACAAATATCTCATTCCAGTTATAACACCAACACTGGATCCAATGAAAATAAAATAAAAGCGATAAATAAAAGAGATAAAGACAAGATCTCTTTAAACATGATATGATATTTTCATTACAACAGAATTATTTGAAGCATTTTTCTTCTCTCTGTGACTATTCTACACAATTTCATTGTATCATTCAACTCCTGTGTGAGTGGGAGATTTATATTCTACTAATTTCATTCATAAGTAAGAGCATAATGTAGAAAAATATTGTAAATATTTTTTTCAGTGACCTTAGGTTAATGAGGCAATTTCTGTCTTCCCAGCATCAGCCTACAGAGATGCTCTGGGGTTGAGGTTTTTTTAAGCTCTTGTGGGTTTTTTCTCTCTGTTTCTTCAGACCTGGAAAAGATGAAAATCCACAGAGTTGGCTGAAGTACAAAGCACAGATTAGTGGCAGACCCTTTGAACTAATTAATTAACACACTGATTTCGCTGTGAGGCAAAGCCACAATTTTCCACCAGAGTCTGCAGCCCTGTTTCTAATGTTGGGAGGGGATGAGGCTTTGGAACAGCTGCTCCTGAGTCCAGGGATATTTGCCGTGTAAGCTAATCCTGCCAACTGACGGGGCACTTGGGCTGAGCTGGCTAAACTGCAATTCCTTCTGAGGCAAGGGAAGTCAAGTCATGCAGGTTAAATATAGGAACACAGAATACTGGCCCTTTTTAGTCCCAACGGGCTGAGAAAAATGGCCAAAAATCAATTGGGAAAACCATGCTGTATTCTATTAAAATAAGTTAAGAGTAACTCGGATAACGAGGGACGAGTCACGTGAAGCAGTAGGCAGAGGAGTATGAATAAACTCAAGAAGTGGGGCTTGCATATAAACACAACCTCCTCAACCTGTCACTGTTACAACCTCCAGCCACACTTCCAAACCCCATTCCAGGTCTTTTCCTCCTCCTCCAACCCACAGCCAGCTATTCAGACAGAAAACCTGACTCCCACAGGCCAAACACAACAAGTATTCCCAAAAAACTACAGAATGGGGAAGCAGCTCAAGATCCTCTTCTAAGGAAAAGAAGTGAAATGCATTTAAAATGTCCTTACCAGCGACATCCAGTAAATATCCTTTGGAGCAGAGGCTCTCCAGTCTTCCCTCCTGAGCAGCACTGGTGAGAGCGAGGGGCTTTGGTGGCTCCTGGTGACGTGTGTGGCCACACAGCCAATGTGGCCCCAGCCCGCTCGAGTTTCAGCCCTAAATATACCCGGTGACCCCGAGGGAGGGCACCTGTTCTCAGCAGCAGCATCAGGGACAGGAGCTGGGCACCTCTGTGCTCCTCAGGAAACACAAAACACAGAGCTGGGCTGGAGCTCGGCGAGGTGGAGCCCCAGGCAAACCCAAGGAGTGCTCCAATGGAATAAACTGAATTATCAGAGTTGATAATAATATTGAATTTCAGTTGGTGCAGGCAATTTCATTCCTATGATGTGCCTGAATAAACACCATCCAAATTCAAGAATCTCTGCTCTTGAGGAGTCCACACTGCAAGCTAAACTTTAGCATAAACATGTATTTAATTTCACCCCATAATGACACCTGAAGTGCTTTTTCACCTTGATGCAAATCGTGTGTCAATGTTTTTATCACTTAGGAAATGTTTCACAGCTGATCACACAGGCCCAGGAACATGAGAAAAGCGACTGCTTGCAGGGAAGGAGCCCAACAAAGAGCCAACATCCCTGGTGAAGGAAGTCCAAGAAGAGTTGATAAACAGATTAAGTGACAGGGGAGCAGGCCTGGTATTTTGGAAGGTCAGGAATGCTGTGGTGTGTGGGGCAGAAGCAGGGTGATGATAACAGACGTGACTCCTTAGGGGGTGACTGGGCTGACAAACAGAGTTGACTTTGGTTCTTCAAGGAGGTGCACTCAAAAGCCAACATCAACAGTGATCCCTTTCCACGTGCTAGATCACATTATTCAAGAAATGGTTCTCAGGAGCCCTTGAGAGACATCTTTTTCTTTAACTCTTTCCAGAAGTTCATATTTATATCCAGATGAAATATCATATCTCATTCACTTCTGCCAAGTATTTTAGACTCTGCCCAGAGCTGCAGACCCCTCCCTGTCTCTTTTGGCCAAGCCATTTTCAATTGCTCTGCATTTTGCTTTACTAGGCAGTCCTTCCCCTTTTAATCTGATTTCTGTTTATTTAACTTTCTTAACCTCTTTTGAAAATGCCTAGAAATTAGCACAGCGTGTTGTTGGAGCCTCTGGAGAGCAACTTCAGCATAACCTGCTACTCTCTGCTCCTGATCCTGTGTGTGCACTCCAGAAACAACTCACAGGTCCCTTTTCCTCCCAAGAGCTGCTTCTCAATAGATTGGATGGCAAACATAACATCTTCATCATCAATAACAAACCTTAATGGAGTGAAGGGCCAGCTTTCCTCATTGAACACGTAATTAATTCATTCTTGTCATTCCTGCTCAATCCTGAAAGTTCCTGCAAAGAATTTCTCCCTCAGTGACCCTGTGCAAGCTGTGCTACTGGAACACACCTTCAGGTTTTACACTGCTGTTTGACATCTTGCTCAGAAAGACACAAAACCAGGCTGAAATTGCACGCAGGACAGCAGCAGCACATTTTCTGCCACTGAAATGCAGCTGTCTTTAGTGTGGCAGATCTTCAGCAGCACAGCTCAGGGCTGGAAAAAAGCATGGAATAACCCATGGAAATTACAGAGGGGGGCTGAGAACAAAAGGACTTTTGGTGAAATGAAAAGTTAGGCTGAACATAAGATTGTTGTTCTGCCATCAGAGCAGGAAGAGGGGGGGGAGGGTGCCCTTGGGTCACTGGAGAAAATATTTCAATTCCTGCATTTTGCTGTTTTGCTCCTTCAGCTCCAAATCTCAGGGAACAGCTGTGAGAAAACTGTGGCCATTGTGTGGGCAGGGAGAACCCCAGGATCCCTGAGGCTGGAAAAGCCCTCTCAGCCCAGCTGTGTCCAATGCCCACCTTGTCCCCAGCCCAGAGCCCTGATCCAGGAATTCCTGGGACACCTCCAGGGATGGGCACTGCAAACCTCCCTGTTCCAAACATGTATGAGGTAAAGGCAATACCAATGGTTGATATTCCTTTTTTCTTTTAAATTGCTTTGCTGTGAAAATTTATATCTGACTCTTATTTCTAGTGGAATAGTCACAAAACCATAGAATCATTAAGGCTGGAAAAGACCTCCAAGATCATCAAGTCCAGCTTTTGACTTTGTTGTGGAAATACTTGACTTTGTGGGACACAGATATTTCAAAAGCATTAGCTGTGCCCTAGGTGGAGCCTGGCAGCTCTGCCCCAGGTTAACACCCCAGGCCAGATTTATCCAAGGCACATAAATGAGCACGTGCTCAGCAGCTCTGAGCTAAAGACAGCAAGCTGTAAAACTACTCAGGCAGAAAAAGAGGTTGTTTTGCATTTCAGTCACAAAGATTTAAGGCAAAAAATATTTTCTTGTACATAACATATTTAAATATTGAGTTCAGTTAGTCCAGCTTATCCAACAGGAGCCACTCAGGGCATGATGGATAAATGTCCTGACACCCCAGGTGCTATATTTAACCTCCTGACATACCTGGACTTAACAAGCACTGTATCATTGGAAAAGGACATTTAAATACATATTTATGCCACTGTGTCTATTTTTAACCTACCACCAGTGAGTTCCTTCTCATTCTTTTCACCATTCCCCACAGCAAGGCTCCTCTGCCCCAGCACCTTTTGGTTTAATGCATGGAAATACTGTGGAGAGAATTTCTACCAAAAACAGGAAAAAAAAAAAGAAATTAGGGTTTGGTTGGACCAATGCAAAGGATTGTCTCCAAATTAAATATCAATCTATTTCTCCAACCCCTCCATTTTTACAGCTGGCCAGTATTTTTTCTTCTGGATGAAACCAGGCTGGGAGCACTGGCCTTGTCAGGGATTGGCTCTTGCCTTACAAACAAAAAGGTTTTTAGGAAAGAACACATATTCTAACAAGAATTCCCCCTTTACTTCAGAGCTGCTCATCCTGTTCCTCAGAGTATTAATAGAAAGTATTAGATCATACCAAATAATCTTCTTGGGGGCAGTGAATTGAGGTGCTGTGAGTATCTCCTGCAGTGTCTTGTCTCCAGGTTTATTTTTGATGCTGATGGGCTGATTTGGGGTGAGCAGCAGCACCAGGCAGTGGCTGTGAGGTGTGTGAACCAACCACTGACTGTGCTGCTGTGACTCAAAAAGACTTGGCTGGAAGAGCAGGAATAAAGGAATATTGTTATGATTGATATGGAACCAAAATTCATTTTTTGCTTCCCAACGTTCCTGGACAGAGAAGGAACTGTGGCCTCACCCATGACATTGTTTGGGTACAGGCCCAACTTTTTAGTGTTGAAGTGTCACACCAGAATATTTCAAAGACTGAATCAAAAGATTATTCAGTGGGGAAAAAATACAAATAAAGCCAAACTTAAAAGAAGAACAAGGTGCCAAATATTGGACAAAAATCATCGTAAGATTTGATAAAGCAAAGAGAAATGACATCGACGAATGCACCTCCAGCTGGTTGTAGAAACTTAAAAAATAGGTTAATATTTAACCCCCCAACAGTGAGGATATAAAATCAGAGTGTAAAAGATCCTGTGCATCAACACAAGATATTCACTGGGGCCATTGGCACGAGGAGAGCTCTCCTCACATGACAGCATCTGTCACAGCCTCCCCTCTTCTTTACTTGGGGCATTGAGAATCCCAAAAGAAAACATTTACCCACAAGATGATGTCAAACAGCCCAATTTATCTCCCCTGCTAATGTTCCCAAGACAGCCACAGGGTCTCAGACACGGGTGCTCATCAGAAAGAGGATACAGCAAAGGGAAAGGTCCTCAGGAATTCAAAGCCAGCTCTGATTGTATTGATCAGATTTCCTGGTGAGGGAAGCACCCAACTCAACATATTCAGGTTTTGGATATATTAATATCAGTTCCTATAAACTAGGAAAGGAAGGTGAGGTTCTTCTCGAACCTTTTCTTCTTCCTGCTGTTTCTAAAGCAAATAAACTTTTATATTTTTAGAACAGAGGTAGAAATATCAGCTGTAAATGCCAGTGAAAAGCCCTGATTGGCAGCCAGAGTTTCAGCTCTTACCCTGTGTCGCGATCCGTCCCAGTGGACAGATGACGCGGTGATTTTTAGGTGCAAAATAACCAGCCAAGGCACAGGGGATTT
>JAWWLW010000300.1:1421732-1433300 GCA_035041385.1 Myiothlypis coronata | reverse complement strand
CATTGGGAATTGGGAATTCCTGGCTGGGCTGGGATTGCCAGAGCAGCTGGGGCTGCCCCTGGATCCCTGGAATGTCCCAGGCCAGGCTGGAACACCCTGGGATGGGGAAGGTGTCCCTGCCTGTGGATGTTGAAACTGGGAATCTTTATGTCCCTGTGAGCCATTCTGTGACTCTGAGATGAGCCCCAGACCTTTGCCAGGGACAGCTGAGCTCCTGCCCTGCCCCTGCCAAGGCTGGAGGTGCCCCCAGCCCTCCCCATCCCACACCCCTGTGCCTCCCCAGGGCCACACAGAGCTGCTCACCTTGGCCTCCTCCACCTGCCCAAACTGACCCAGCCTTCTTAATGCACTTCTTCTCTGCAGTGAGGGGGTCAAGGGGGAAGAAACCTTTATTCATGGAATAGTTTTCATTTCCAAGGGTCTGGCAGACTTTCAGCTCTTTGAAAGCCATTCCTGATGACTTCATGGGGCTTTTTATAAAGTGAGATAATGGCAGTGGAGGGACAGAAGCAGCTGCACAATTCCCTGGCTGGGGCAGAGATGGCCCAGGCACCACAGCCCTCAGCAAATCCATCACCCATGGGTGCCAGGAGCGAGATGCTCATGGACAGGCTGGTTCCCAGGGCAGGAGCCCACTCACCTTCCTTGTGGGAATGTCTTGTGACAGATCTCCAGCACATCCTGTGTCTGCTCGTCAGGGCTGCTGAATAATGCTGAATGAATTATTGCATTATTTAATGCAATAATTCCCTTCACAGCCTGAAAATTCAGTGTTCATCTAACACAGGTTGAGCCTTCTCAGTGCTGGAGATTCCCTGGCAAGAACAGCTTTGCTGAAAAGCACAATAAAGATTAAAACACAATCGAACTCTTGCAGAAGTGTTGTCAATGCACAGATTTCTGAGCCACAAACATGGAACAAATATTTTTGTGTACTGAATTTTTTTGGCTGTGACACTGCAAATCAAGTGAATAATTTTCAGGTTTGAATGGAGTTGTTCCTACAGTGACATAATTTTCCTGCTGTTGACAGCCAGCAAAACAATCTGTGCAAAAACAACCCATCCCTTCACCGTGGAGAAATACCAGAAAACACAAAAACGTCAAATTTACAGAAGGAGGATTTTTTTAAAAAGCAGAAACAGGATAGACTATGGCAAGACTAAAGCTAGATTGTCCCAGGCACGGCAGGAGCCCAGTGAAACAGCACAAAATTGCTGTGACTGTCTGTGATAAAAGCTCATCCTGAGATAAAAATGAACTTCAGGGGTTTATTGGTCTGTGAAACAGCTCGTTAAATTGGGGCTCAGAGGGGGCTGAGGTTTAGAGGAAGGATGGTGCTCACAAAACCAGACCCAGCACGGGAGAGCTGGACAGGGATGACCCCACAGCTGGGGAGCAGCAAGATGAGGAAATGGCCTCGAGCTGTGCCCCGGGAGGGTCAGGCTGGAGACTCGGGAAAATTCCTTCATGGGAATTCCTGCCCAGCCCAGACAGTGCTGGAGGCCCCATTCCTGGAGGGATTCCACAGCCCTGTGGATGTGGCACTGGGACATGGGGCAGAGGTGGTCTGGGCAGTGCTGGGCATGGTTGGACTGATGATCTTGGAGGGTTTTCCCAACCCCAGTGATCCTGTGACTCCTTGCTCCACATTTCCCTTGTGGAACAGCAATTCTATGGCAATTAATTCCCCAAGCCCCACCCAAGTGATTGTGGTACTACAGGGAAGAAAGGGAGCAGGGGGTTTCTTTTGGTGGCTGCACTGGCCTAAAGAATTTTATTCCCTTAGATAAAGCACAATAAAACTCTTCATTTGAAGTATTTGCTATAAAGAGGAGGATCCTGCCCCCGTCTGGCCTCCCTGGAAGGGAACAGCTGGAGCAAGAAATGCCAGATTCACAGAGCTGCAAATCCTGCTTTGGAAGGGACTCACAGGGATCATCCAAGCCAGCTCCTGGCCCTGCCCAGGACAGCCCCAGGAATCCTTCCCAGCATCTCTGGGCAGTGCTGGAAGGGAACACTGAGTCCCCAGCCACTCTCTGGGCTCAGGAACAGACAGCAGCTCCAGCTGTGGGTGCAGGTGGATGGCAGGGAAGTGGAGATCATCAGAACCTGCCTGGAGCAGCTCCAGCCCTGCCATCCCTTGTTTGGGATGCAGGTGGGTCCCACTGTGCTGTGCCCTGGGAATATCCACCCTGCCATCTGCCACGGCATGCCAAGGGAGCACAGTGCCCTCAGCAAAGCTCTGCCCACACCAGGAAACACAGCAGTGATGGTTTAACTCCCTTTGCCTCCCTAAATCCCTGCCACCCCACAGGCTCCCTGTCACTGCCAGGCTGAGACACCTCCTGGCAAAATGAGCCAGCCTCAGAGCTGGGCCTGCTCCCCAGGGCTGTGAGGAGAAAAGGGGAGGAAAAACCCAATGGTCAAGGTCCCGAGGGGCCTCTTGCTTACAGAGAAGCAGAAATAAGGTTCCATTCTAAATCTCCAAGGAGCTGAAGCCCAGATCTCCCCAAGCCCTTCCCCCTGTCCCTGCTCCAGCCACCCTGTCATTCCTTCACTGGGCTCAGCCTGGACCAGTGCTGCTGCTGCTGCTCCCAGCAGGAAAACCCTGCAAGAATGGGATTTTCCCTCCTTATCTCTAACAGAGACCTCACTTAGCAGTATGCACAATTCATACATTATCCCAGTGCTCTCTTGGAAACACCAGGAATGAATGGTCTCAGCACGTGCTGGGAAAATTGCTGTGCCTGGATTCAGGCTGCCCTGCCCACGGGATGGCAGAGGGGCTGCTCTGCCTGTCCCTGTCCCTGTCCCCAGGGAACAGCCACACTGCCGGGCTCTGCCAGCACTGCAGGGTTTCATCCTGGGGAGAAGGAAGCTCAGGGGGGAGCTCATTTTTATCTACAACTCACCTGACAGGAGGGTGCAGCCAGGTGGGGCTCAGGACCTGCTCCCAGGGAACGAGGATGAGAGGGAACAGCTTCAAGCTGTGCCAGGGGAGGGTGAAATTGGATATCTGGGAAAATTTCTTCCTGGAAAGGGTTGTGCCCATCCCTGTAGCACAATCCAGACATTGGGATTTCTCAGGAAGATTTGCACATCAAGAAAAATTCAGGACTTTCCTCCTTTTATCACCTAAACCTGCTCACTGCAGCACCTCTGGCATCCCAGGCACGGTGGATCTCCAAGAAATTCCCTGGCCAGCTCCACACAGACACTTTGGTTTATTTGCTGCTTACACAGCTCTGATTTCCACCCATCATTAACCCAGGTTTCAAAGCCAAACACACAAAAATGACACAACATCCCTGAGGATCCCACAGCACGAGGCCCTCCCTCAGAACTCTTCAACATTTACACTAAATTTTTATTTCTGTACAAAAATTTAGACCATTTTCATTGTTCCCAGGGAAATTTGCATGACCTTGTTGCAGGACCCTCTTTACATGACTCCACGAGTTGCCTACATATTATACACACATATATTTGAAAAGAAAAAACCCCTTCCAGTTCTGAAGAATGAAGGTAAAAAATATCAGAACTGAAAAATTAATGACAAGAATTAGCTGTATTTATTGTCACTATTGTTGACTATTCTGTAGCTTTACATGTAGTTCATCCCCATATTATAATAAAAACATTCAGAATAACTCAATACAGACTGTGCAACAAGAGAGGAGCGACAGAACCTGTAATTTAAAAAGTGGTAAAAGCATCAAGAAAGTATTAATTATTAAATTAATTTAAAAGTATTATTTAAAAAAAAAAACAATGAAGGAGAACTCAACAGTCAACTTTCATACACTGAAAAAAAGAGCCAAAAAGTAACAGTTTCTGTTCAAAAGCCTATTCACAGTTCCATACACCAGGCACAAAGGCCTCAGGAATGCACAGCTGGGCTAAACCAGACAAAAATAAAGTGTGAGAATGGTGGCTTCTCTTTTAATCACCTAATATTCAACTGGATTCCAAGGAAAACTAAAAGCAGTTTTCAGAAGTTGTATCAAAGTCAAGGAATGATGGAGTTAAGAGGGACAGGCAGGAACAGACCTGGCTTGAAGGCAGCTCAGCATTCCCTCACCCACCACAGAATGTCCCAGGAGAATCCCAGACTGGTGTGGGTTGGAAGGGACCTCAAAGATCATTGAATTCCAACTCCCTGCCAGGGCAGGGACAATTCCCACTGTCCCAGGGGCTCCCAGGGCCCAGCCTGGCCTGGGGCAGTGCCAGGGGCCCAGGGCAGCCCCAGCCTCTCTGGGCAGGCAGGGCAGCACCAGGGGGGAACTGCAGAGCCCACCCTGCTGGGAAAGGGTTCCCAAGGAAACAGCTCCAGCAGCACAGCCAGGAGCAGAGGTGGAGGATAAGGAATGTGCAAAGGCATTCTGGCATCTCCTGCACCGACCCAACGGGGGGTTTGCTGCAATTCCTTATTCCCCAGAACTCTGAGAACCCTGTGTGCTATTTACAGAGAGGTCACCCCATGGGATCACCCCGTGGATGCAGCTGGAAGGGACCCAAGGAGGTCATTCCATGGGATCATTCCATGGGATCACCCTGTGGATGCAGCTGGAAGGGACCCAAGGAGGTCATTCCATGGGATCATTCCATGGGATCACCCCGTGGATGCAGCTGGAAGAGACCCAAAGAGGTCATTACATGTGATCACCCCATGGATACAGCAAGAAGGGGCCCAAGGAGGTCATTCCATGGGATCATTCAATGGGATCACCCATGGATGCAGCTGGAAGGGACCCAAGATCATTCCATGGGATCATTCAATGGGATCACCCATGGATGCAGCTGGAAGGGACCCAAGATCATTCCATGGGATCACCCCACAGATACAGCCACTGGAAGGTGCCCAAGGAGGTCATTCCATGGGATCACCCCATGGGATCACCCATGGATGCAGCTGGAAGGGGCCAAGGATGTCATTCCATGGGATCACCCCATGGATAGAGCAGGAAGAGACCCAAAGAGGTCATTCCATGGGGTCATTCCATGGGATCACCCATGGATGCAGCTGGAAGGACCCAAGGAGCCCCAAATGCCCACCAGGGCTGGTAGGGCTGCAGAGCTGGGCAGGAATTCCCTTTACAAACCCTGGATCACCAAGGCTGGAAATGCCCTCGAGGTCACCGGGTCCAACCCGTGCCCGACCCCCCCTTGGCACCCAGCCCTGAGCACTGGGTGCCACATCCAGCCCACGAACACAAAGCTGGGAATGTGACCTCCTAGCTCAGCTTTGGCTCCATCTCTTTTGCTTTTAAAGGAGTTTCCTGCAGCCCCAGCACTCACAGGTACCGTGTGGGATATGTGGGTATGGAAGAGGGGCACATCCCTGGGATTCAGCATTTCTGACAGGAAAACAACATTTCACACTCATTTTAATTCCCATTCTTGACACCAACCAGCACAGACTTATCACCAAACTTGCCCCAAACAAACCCCCCACCATCACAGGCTGGGCAGAACAGCACATTTCACCCCAAAAACACCTAAACAGCCCCAAAATGTAGGATCAACAATCACATATTTGTTTTAAAACTTTCACTGCAACTCCCACACACAAAGTTTAATGCAAACAGGCACATTTTTACAAGTGTTTTCAACTTAAAATCATAAATACTGGTAGGCTTTAAAGAATTAGCAATTGACATCATCCAGAAATGCATGAATATGATGGTACAGAGCTCCCCAGCCCAAACCTGTATTTGCTCCACTTCAACAAGAATTAAGAGAACAGAACGAGTTCCCTTCAGCTGCATGAGAAACAAGAGTCTGAAAGTGGCAAAGTGACCCATTCCTGGTCACACACCCCATCCCACACCTCCAGACCCCCAGCCTCAGCTGGTTTTGGTTTTCAGCCTCTCCACAGAGCCCAGCTTCTCTTGGCCCCCTCCCCAGCCAGGCAAGGAGAGCACTGAGCTGAAGATGCCCAAGGAAGGGTTCCCAGCCTGCCAGGTAAAGCAGCATTTTCTGCTTTCATCCACTCTCAGAGTTTTGTGCACTTACAAACAGGAAAAGCTTAAAAACCCTGCCCAGCTCTGTCCTTACCCAAAGTCTGGCTTAAAAGGCTCAGGGTGGTAAAACTGACTCCACTGTGGATAAAGCTACAATAGAAAAATTGACTGCTAAGGCAAGGAGAGAATTCCTGCTCATGATTCTCACACATGAAATAAAAAGCTACAGAGGCAGCCCCTTATAATTCATCATTTTTGGCCATTTAATGTATTCACCACTACACTATATTCAAGTCACATCTGGATTTATAACCAGGCCACATCTGGATGATCACAGAGTGCAGAGACATTTTCCTTCCTCAGTGCCACTCCTGGTGCCTGGGCAGGGCAGGGCTGCTCAGCACATTCATCTCAATCAGCTGAAAATCACTTTTCACACCTAATTAATGTGACAGTGACAAACTTGAGTGTTCCAGCAGGCACATGGAAGGAAGCACTGCCACCAGGAGCCTCCCAAGGCCAAGGATTCCTGGATTGAGTTAAAGTCCCTCGACAGGAATTCCAGCCAACCACCCTGACACAAGGACAAATTCAGTATTTCCTGTCCCAAAACAAACTCAGTGATGCCTGATAAATGGAAAAGTGCTTGGAATGGCAGGGATAGGAGAACTGTAACAAATTGATCACAAATCCTGTTAAAACTTGGGTGTGGGGAGGGGAAAACCCATTCACTTCCACACACTGGGAGGCTTTTATAGATATGTATCTCTGTTCTAAGGGAATGGGAAATAAAGCTGATTATGGAATTAGATTCAGGCACTTGAGCTGCAGAGATGTGGAAGGTGCTGGTCAGGTGCATTTACCATGCACACACCTACACAGGGCTCAGCAGAGCAGCTGCTCAGCCTCCCAGAAAGAAAAGATATTCAAAAATGAAGCTGTTCACATTCCCCAAGTTTATTTTCCACCTCTCCTCACAATTAAAGATCTGGATAATTCCCAGATGCCAGAAGCAGCATATCCAGAGATGATTTACCAAACTGATGATCTTCTGAACCAAAAGAAACATTTGAAATATCAGATTATTGAAATATGACCTTTTTGTTTTGCTACTAAAATGCCATTTTGCAGCATCACTTCAATAACCATTTTTAAGGCCCCTCCCTTTTGCTGAAAATGAATTTCATGGAGAACAAAGGCAAAGCTTGAGCTGCAGCTGGAGCCAAGGCAGCAGAACCCCGAGGGTGAAACAGCAGCATCACACACCAGGGTCACAGCCAGGGCAAGGAACCCTGCCCAGCAATGCCCCAGGGGGAGCAGCACTGAGGAAAAGCTCCCTGGATTGTCCCTGGACAGAGCTGGGGGAAAAATGGGAATTCCCCTGCAGGGAAAAGAAAAAAGCTGTCAACAAGGAGCACTTACACAAACACAAAGGGGTTGAGAGATCAAAAGTCTGGCTGCTCCTCCCAGTGACTAAATTTAGAACATTTCTGAGTTCACACACGTGCACTTCAAAGCACCATCACAGCAAATATTCCAGGTGAGAGTCTGGAAATGATCACAGAGGCTGGAGCTGGTCACAGCAACCACTCCTGGTGAGTCTGGAAATGATCACAGAGGCTGGAGCTGGTCACAGCAAATATTCCAGGTGAGAGTCTGGAAATGATCAGAGGGTGGAGCTGATCACAGAAACCACTCCAGGTGAGAGTCTGGAATGGATCACAGTCTGGAATTGATCACAGTCTGGAATTGATCACAGAGTCTGGAACTGATCACAGAGTCTGGAATTGATCACAGCAACCATTCCAGGTGAGTTTGGAATTGATCAGAGTCTGGAACTGATCACAGCAACCATTCCAGGTGAGTGTGGAATTGTCACCTCTGCTGCCCATCTCTACAGACTGAAAATCAGCATTTAAACCCCAAAAGGCCTGACACCACCACAGTGTGTCAGGAAACATCAGCCATGGCTGAATCCTGGCTACATTTACTCTGAAGAACACAAAACAACACAGAAAGCTCACAGTGACCCACGAGACGTTTGCAGTCAGGTTAACCCTGGGCTGTTCACTGACCAGCACACACAGAACAGTTGAATGTGGCATTTTCAACCCCTCAGGGCACAGCAAACCCTGTCTGACACCAGCCCTGGGTGTGCAGGCACGGCCAGGCCCTGCTGTGGTCACTGGGGAAACCAAGACAAGGTGAACCTCAGAGGCCACAGCGAGGGAAGTGGCACGGGGAGGGAAAGAGTAAAACCAACCTAAGGGATGTGTAAACACAGAGTATCTGCTTGGAACACAACCCACACCTGCAGCACCTGACAGAGCTCCTGCAAATGCACAACCAAGCAGCAGAAACCCCAGCACTGCTCCACACCAACAGCAACAGCTCCTTTTCTCACCAAGCAGCCCCCAGCTCACCCAGCCTGCGTGGATTCAGCCCAGGGAACACATAAGACTCAAAAACCAAACACTTGGGTTTAGAAGCAAGTCTGCTTTTTCTTTTTTTAGACTAGAAAATGTACAATTTCATTTCATATGCAAGTGTGCACAGAGCTCGTTGCTTGTAGATACTGTCAGAGAAACTGAGAGAGTCTTTGCATTAAATTGTTAATTCTTCAAACATTGATACATTTTGCAATACACCAGTTAAATACCAAGATCTATGTGCATGCACTAGAGATATATGCATGTACACCTTAATGTTTAACAAAGACAGCAGATCCCCCAGCCAGGGAGCATTGGAGATACCAAAAATAGATTAAAAAGTTAAATTCTTGACCTGCCTTTGTTAAATACAGACTTAGAGATTGCCTCCCCTCCTTTCCCCAGGATTCCCATGCTCCCAGGGAGGCAGGTGGGCAGGAAGGCAGGAGCTGACCAGATTATCCCAGAACCAAAGAGAAGCACCTTAAAAAGTTCAAACTAAGCTTTAAAATGTCTTTAAAATGCCTTTTCCATCCTTACTAGACACGGGGGCTGAGAAAGGGAAGAACACTTTGAACACAGTTTCGTTTTGTTTCATTTTGCTGAACTCCCAATGCCTCTCCCACAGAAGAGCCTGACATTTCCAACCATGCCACTGCCTTCCCAACTGCCTGGATCCTCTGAGGTGGGAACTGTGACCCCCTTCTGCCTGGGACAGCCACCCCAGCAGGAGCTGCAGCAGGGAAAGGTGATCCTGGTGTTCTCACACTGCCTGGGGACCGTGCAAGGGGTTCTGCTTTCAAGAAGTTCTGCCCTGAACTCGTGGGGGTCACTTGGAGCTTTTCAAGTAGTGTCATCTGCTTTGTCCCCATCCAGTCCCCTCCACTGCATACTGATACATCTGCACATTTTAGTATCTGCACATTTTATGTAGCAAAGAGAGTTTTTCCTCTGAAAAACACTTCATTAGAGTCTGACTTGTACAATTCCAGTGACACTTTCAAACTTACTTTTGTGCCTCTTCTTTGGTTAAGAAAAGATACTTTTCCCTTTTTGACAGCCAAAGGTATTTCTGCCAGACCTGAATCAACCAGCACAGCAGAGAAGGAAAGCAGTGGACAGGACCTGCAGCATCACCCAATCCAATGATGACCACATAAAAGAGGAAAACTCATTTCATCTGCAACTCTTTGGCAAATTTGTTCTGTTTGCCAACCCTGGCATTCGAAGCTCAATCCATGTGCCTCAATCCATTCCAGCCTCCTCCCTAATCCAAAAATCATGTGGAAAAACAAGCAATGGGCTGAAGAGAGAGTTTGTTGACCAGGTTGTGGAGAGCCAAGGTGTGACTGACGTTACAGTCGCATGGACACGAGGGACAGGTGACACGGGGACGTGGCCGTGCCACAGATGAGCACTACTGCCAACATACTGATTCAGCTTTACACTGGTCTGAGCAGATTGCAATTAACCTAGGATTGAGGTATAAATATACACAAATATGTACAGTACACATACAGGAAAAGAGTTCTGCATTTGTAACATCGGCCACCTCAGAAACGCTGGGGAGTCGATACCTGCGCCAGGGATCCGCTCGCTGCTCTCCTGGGAGAATGAACCAACACTCCCACTGCAGAGGGCTACAATGGGACCAGAAAACTCTGCATTAAAAGCTCCTTCCCCTGTCTCCATCCTCCCCAGCCCCAGGCCGGGCTGTTCCGAGGGGCAGCTTGGGAAGAAGGTTGGTCACAGCTCTGAGCACGTCCTCCGAGGAGCCCGACCCAACCTGGAGCCCTGAGTGCTCCTGTGCCTGCTCCCAGCTCCTGTCTGTGTGTCTGTCTGTGTGTCTGTGTGTGTGTGTGTGCAGCTATGTAGAAAATACAGTTGCCATCAGTTCAGTATAAATACATCCACCCCACCAATCTGCCACTGGAACAGCTCTGCTGCAGCAATGTCTGTGCAAAGAGGGCATTAAAAATCATCTGATCTTCAGGCGGGACATCATCCACTCCAGTCCTTGGCACAGCCTGGGGACACAAGACACAACATTTAGGGAATGCTGGCACTTCTCAGGATAACTCCAATGGTAACTCCACAGCAACAATTTAAACTCTCCCCAAGAACTCTCAATCATTTCTGGAAACTCCTCACTCCCTGCTTGGCACTTCCTAGACCTTATTACATCATCTATGGCCAGAGAATTCAGATCCCAGATTTTCAAGACATGAAGTTCTCTCTAATTAGGATCATTCTTAATAAACCACGTTTCAGTCTGCCCCCACCTTATCCCACCCTTAAGCCCAAATCATATCAAGTCTTATCTCTGTGAGATGACATCATGGATTTGATGTAAATTTGGTGCTCTGAGTGCAAAAATCTTGTAAGTGTCGAGATTATGAAGCTGTGAGGCCCTGGCACAGGTGCCCAGAGCAGCTGTGGCTGCCCCTGGATCCTTGGAATTGTCCAAGGCCAGGCTGGACAGGGCTTGGAGCAGCCTGGGGCAGTGGAAGTTGTCCCTGCCAAGGCAGGGTTGGGATGAGAATATTTTAAGGTCCCTTCCAACCCAAATCATTATGGGATTCTGGGATTCTGGACAGGGCAGGAATGTGTGTTAAACCCAAATAGCAAAATACAACCCCCCAGAGTAATTCCAGCTTCCCCTCCTGTGGACACAAATCCCTCTTACCCCTCTCCAGTGAGAGCACAGCAGGCCTGAATGTGCCACTGGTGATCCTTAATTGAAGTCAGCTTCAGGAACTGGGAGATCTCAGCGACTGTCATGCACTCCTTCACATCCTGCTTGTTAGCAAAGATCAGCAGCCCTGCTTTCTTCAAGTCCTGGGGAGAAAGAGAGGGGGTCATGACACAGCAGAGCAGCCCTGGAGGCAGAGGAGGGGACACCAGAGCCCAGCCAAGAGTGCTCCAGAGCAAGGAGCTGCAGGCTGGCAGGAGCTGCAGGGCATCACCTGATCCAGCTCAGCAGCAGCCAATTCTTGCCATGGATGAGGAGTAAAAATCTCAGCACAACGTTCTGCTGTGCTCCATGAGGATCAGAGCCCTGTGCACCCCTGTACCTGAGTGTCACAGACAACTTTCATGGAAAATCCTTTCCTTAGGATTTTTCCTGCTGAGAAGCTGAGAGGCCTCAGGAACAAAATGTAACCAATGGTTAT
>JAWWLW010000300.1:1403236-1418301 GCA_035041385.1 Myiothlypis coronata | reverse complement strand
AAGGTGGATGTGCCATTCCCACACACAGCAAGGGGGATGTGCCATTCCCAAACAAACACAGCAAGGTGGATGTGCCATTCCCACACACAGCAAGGTGGATGTGCCATTCCCACACACAGCAAGGTGGATGTGCCATTCCCACACACATCAAGGTGGATGTGCCATTCCCACACACAGCAAGGGGGATGTGCCATTCCCAAACAAACACAGCAAGGTGGATGTGCCACTCCCAGAGCAGGGAGAGCACAGAGAGCAGAGTGCCCACAGCAGGCAGGGCTGGCACAGGGCTGGCACCTCGGTGTTGGTGTAGTAGGTGTTCCAGGAGGAGCGCAGGGACTCCTGCCCCCCGATGTCCCACATCAGGAAGCGCGTGTTGTTCACCACGATCTCCTCCACGTTGCTGCCGATGGTGGGAGAGGTGTGAACCACCTCGTTCATGGAGCTGCACAGGGAACAGGCAAAGAGACAGGACGGTCACCCAGAGCCACCCTGGAACTGCACCCCACGGAGGGAACCTCAGCAAACACTCCCTGGGCAGCCAAGGCAAGGGTTGGTGGTGGAAGGGGCAGAAATGTAAATAAAAACAGCAATGAAAAGGACTCAGTGAACTATGTAATAATCAAATTATAGAGCTGAGAGAGCACTTGTGAACAAAATGTGTTATAATTAATTAAAGCATGGAGCTGAGAGCATTTTTGCTTCTGAAGCTTTTGGGAGCACTCAGCTCTTCTTTCTCCAGGCCCATTCTGGCTGACACGGGACAGAGCAGTTGTTTTGCTTCAAGAATGTGGTTAAGCCACAAGATTTCCAAGGTTTCAGAAAAACAACAACTCGGCCTCCAGCTCCACCAGAAGCACTTCACCCACTCCATCCCGCTCTCCTTCCAGGGCAGGCCACTAAAACCAGACTTTCTTCACAACACTTCATGTCCTAACTTCCTCCTCTTCTCCCCTCAGCACAGTCCATACACAACTTTTTGGAGACAAATGCAGCCATTAAATATTTCAAATGTACTGTTTTAGAGATACTGAGTGTGACTTTGTCACTAAGAACATCAGTTTCATATCAAATTACCAAATGTGTGCTCTGGATTCTCCAAAAGTTCAGACTATTTAAACTCTACTGTAACAGGCAAAAAAAATTACCAGTAGCTCCAAGGCAAACCATCTGTGTTCAAAAGAACTTAATTATTTTTTCTTCTGATCATCTTGATATAGCTTTTCATTTTGTATGAACCTTTTTGAAGTTCCAGCAGAGCTTTTAGTTACAGTGACAGCAATTTGAGACTTGTAATGGTGCTGGGATATTTCCTGAAGAGGATACAGAGAGCCAAGGAGATAAAGGGATGGTGCAGAGCTCTGAAAAACAATCCCAGTTACCCTGGGCCAGTGCAAGGAGAGCTGAGTGTGAGAATGGGAGAAAAGGAAGTGTCTGCAAGAGGAAAAATGGGATCTGCAAAGATGGGCTAGGGTCAAGGAGGAGTAAGGTAGGAGAATAGGGGAGCTGGGAAAGTCCTGTGGAGTCAAAGTGGGTACAAAGAGAAAGGAGACAGACAGAGATGTGTATGAGAGGGAAAAGAAAGCACTGAAACTGCAGAAATAAGGGGAAGAACTGCAAGACATTTGTGGAGGAAGTGGATTAAAAACCACCAAGGACGGCCCTCAGCTGCAGCACTTTCCACACTTAAGAAATACCCTTCACTCTGTTTGTGCTTTTTACCATCTCTCACACCCTCTATAAATCACCATCACCTTCACCTCTCACTCTCCCTGCAGTGTGGCAGGGCACCAGCAGCCAGGAATGTTTTGGGAAAGGCAAAGCAGGTTGGGATGTGACAAACCCCAACCACTTCCAGAAAGCCAATTTGAAATGTGGGCTTGGAGCAGCATGGCCACATCATTTAAAAGAAATTATTTCTGACTCAGGAACACTCCTCAGTGCCATGGGAAAGGGCCAATCTGTCCCCAGCACAAACAGACCTTGAGCTGCCTGTGCCACCCAGCAGCTTCTGAGCCTGTGGACAGATTGGTGTCCTCTATCAAACTGAGATATGAAACTCATTTGAGCTCCATGTAAACCAGGAGCAAGGTTAATGCAAAGCAAACACCAATCAATGCCGCTGGGGAAGGCAGAAGGTGCAGGACAGCAGGGAGGTGCTGTCCTGGGTTTGTGCTGGTCCAGCCCTCCTCCTTCATGCCACCCCACAAACAAACTGATCTCAGCACTGGGGACACAAGTCAGGGCAGGCAGAGGTGCTTTGCCACTCACAGAATGATCTGTCTGCTGCTCAAATCTGTGCCGTGGATCAGTTTTGCAACAGTGTCCCGTGGCCAGCACTCACTCCAATCATATTTTATGGGTTTGGCAGAGAGCCAGAGCTGTGACACCAAGGGTGGCTGGGAGAGCGTGGTAACAGCAGGTGATGTGATCCAAACCCCCTGAACAAAACCTCATTCATGCAGCAGAGCCCTTCCCAAGCTCCAGGCACCCTGTGGCACCTGGGAAGCTCTGAGTAAAAGCACCCAGGGCCACGGAGCACACCTGGAAATTCCCCAAGGGTCCCCGCAGGTGCTACTTACAATTGGTATAGAATGGTCGTTTTCCCTGCATTGTCCAGGCCCACAATGATCACCTTGTGCTCTGCAATGAAAACAGCACTGGTAAGTCACAGCTGCTGGGGCTGGATCAAAGTTAGTGCCACGTTTGCCTCTGTTTTCCTGAGCCAGCAGTGCCCAGCTCCAGGTGCCGTGGCCAGGTGTGTTTGTGGGCCAGCCCAGGAAGTTTGTGTGGGCAGGGAAGGGACTGGCAGCTTCTCCCCCTCCACAGAACCATTCCTCAGAGATCTCACAGGGATGTTTTCCATCTCTGACTGCCCAGGGTCACACTGGGATCCTCTCCCAAGCTCCTGCAGGCTTTTGCAGCCTGGATCACACTGCATCCCCCCAGCCACAACAGCTCTCAACTCCACTTTCCACTTTCCAGCTCTCAACTCCACTTTCCCTCCACCCAGGCAATCTCTTGATGTCTTTGCAAAGAACAGGTAAAACCCAACCAGGCTGGTGTGATCCCTGTGCCCCCCTTTCCTCCTGGGCAGCAGATGTGCCCTCCAACATTTCACAGGACACATTCACCCAGTGTGGCCTTGGACAAGTCACCAGGTGCTCCACAACCCACCTCTGACATTTTGGAGCTCAATGCCCCCATCAATTCTTGCCTCCCTTCAGCACCTGCTCTCCTGTGCATCACAGAAGTGGCTGGGAACTCTACAGCTGGTGGTGTCAAGCACATCCAAACGGATGATTTCCAGTTTGGGAGAGCACAGCCAGCTCTCAGCTCTGTTACACAACTTTCACTTGCACAACCAAGCAGGACCAGTCCAGTAAAAGCTTGGTGAGAAGGGGGTTTCTCCCCTCCTTCCCCGTGTTCCTTAAGGGCAACAAAAAGTATTAAAAACAGACCCAAGCCTCAGACACTGGGATCAATCCCTGCCAGCAAACTGATTTATCCCACAGGAGAGGGAGGGGACAGGGGTCAGGTAAGTGGGGCTTTCTGGGGTTTGATTTTACCAATATTGTGTGGTTTTGCAGAGTTGTCTTTCATGCCCTCCAATACAAATTCCAGCTTTGGTAACTTTGCACAACTGCACAATATTGTAAAAGTGTCTGCTTACCTGACCCCACATAACTAGGAACTTTTGTTTCAGGTGGGATGCTGCCAGCATAGTGGATGTTAGGAAATCAGTTGGAACAGAAGGTCTGAGGTGGGGCTGGACGCTACAAGACAAAAATATTTTGCTGTATTTGCACTACACGTCAACGGGGACATAACTGGGACATTCAACCAGCAGGTGTGAGAGTATGAGCTTCACTCTAAATCAGATCCCAAGGACTTCAGAAACATGGAAAGAGCATCGGGAGGTGTTTTGTAGTTAAAGTTACAACTCTCATGAACACCTTGCTGTAAGGAGACAGATGTTTAAAACCCCAGAATCCCGGAATGGTTCGGGTTGGAAGAGAAATCAAGGATCACCCAGTGCAACCCCCTGCCATGGGCAGAGACACCTTCCACTGTCCCAGGCTGCTCCAAGCCCTGTCCAACCTGGCCTGGGACACTTCCAGGCATCCAGGGGCAGCCACAACCGAAGCTATAAATAACATTTACTCTGTGAACGAGCCACTTATCGAGCATTGCCACTTAAACCCACACTATGCCGACAGCAGGACAAACCCACCCGCCACGCCGCGCCACGGCCGTGCTCCTCTGAGGAGCACACGTTAATAATTGAACAGGCGGCTGTCAGGAAATGAGCACTCCCGTAATTGAAAGAAAGTGGAAAAAAAAAAAAAAGGTTAAAGCCCCCGACTTCCAGGAGCCCGTGCGGCCGCCCCGGAGCGGCTGTGGGTCCCTCCCGGATCCCCCCGGGCCTCACCCTGGTGGTTGAAGAGCCTCCATATCCTGGTGAAGAGGATCCCCATCCTCGGCCGGGCGCTCCGGGCCTCGCCGGCCGCGGCTCTGCGGGGCCGCGGGCGCTCAGGGCCCGGCGCAGCGCCCCGAGTGCCGGCTGGGGCCGCGCCGGGGCCGCTGCCGCTCGGACATCGCCGCGAGGTCGGGACGGGGCTCAGGACGGGGCTCGGGAGCGGCAGCGAGGCGGCAGCGGCGGCAGCAGCGGCAGCAGCAGCGGCGGCGGCACCGGGAGCGGAGCAGCGCCCGCGGCCGCCTCACGGACGGGCCGGGCCGGGCCGGGCCGGGCGCGCTGCGCTGACGCGCGGGGGCGGCACCGCGGCCGCCATTACACGGCACCGCCTCAGCGCGCCCGGCTGAGCGGGGCGACCGCGCCGGGCTCCGTCAGACCCGCTGCCCTCAGTGCCAGAGCGCCGGGCTCCGTCAGACCCGCTGTCCTCAGTGCCTCTGCTGGGTGACAGCGCCGGGCTCCGTCAGACCCGCTGCCCTCAGTGCCAGAGCGCCGAGCTCCGCACACCCACTGCCCTCAGTGCCAGAGCGCCGGGCTCCGCACACCCACTGCCCGCGGTGCCCGCAGCCCATCCCGGGCCTGCCCTGCCACGGGCACCTCCCGCTTCACAGCTGATCCCGGCAACCGAGCCGGGGCCTCGCCGCTCTCACTGCCAAGGATTTCTCTCCGGTACCGCATTGAAATCATCCCCTCCCTTCAGGTTTAAGCCGTTCCTCCCTCCGTGTGCTGTTCCTCCATCCCTTGTCCCCAGTCCCTCCCCTGGAGCCCCTTCAGGCCCTGCCAGGGGCTCTGAGCTCTGCCTGGAGCCTTCCCTTCTCCAGGGGAACATTCCCAGCTTTCCCAGCCTGGCTGCAGTTTATGAAGAAACCACGGTCACTTTGCCCTACTAAAATCTGGGTGAATAATGTGGGTGAAGTTTCTCCCCAGGAGCTGCGGGTGAGTTTGCATGAGGGCACTTTTGGCACTGGAATGGGCTCTAAGATCTGCCAAGAGCCTTCTCTTCCCTGAGATAAATTTCTCTCAGTCCAAACCCTCCACTGAGTTTAAATCCTCATGGATTTGGAAATCCCAGGCAATAATATTAGGTTGTGGTATTGTGTTGCTGCCTGAGACAAGATGTGGGGGTATTTGTGCTCTCACTTGTCCTGGCCCCGACTGTAATAATTTGTGATGTGGGTACTGAATAGAGTAAGTTTTACATCTCTTGTGTCTCAGTATTCATTGAAACTAAAAATAGAATAAAATCTTTTAAAACCTCTCAGTTACTCCATCTCTGTAAAAACCAAGAAAACCAATATCTGACACCTAACTCCTTCCCCTGCCATGTCAGGGACACCTTTCACTGTGCCAGGCTGCTCCAAGCCCCAATATCCAGCCTGGCATGGGACACGGAATCTTCTTTCTTATTCCAGAGGTTTTTCACCTTTCCTTCAAGCAGTTTTTATTCCCACAGCAGCTTCTCACATTTAATTTTCCGTGTTGGTCCAGAACCGAAGCAGCAAGGCCAGAGTAATCTCCAATTTTCTGTGTCTGGAGGGGAATTCATGGCCCTGAAGAGTTTAAGAAGAGAAATATCCTGGTAGCCCACTGTGCCAGTCCATCCCGGTGCCATCTGCACAGCTCTGGGTCCTGGCACCGCAGGTGAGCTCCTCCGGTGTAAAACATTCCACAAGTTCAGCATCCAGCCTGCAATGGCGTTAATTATTCATTAGCTGCAATTATCCCCCTTTCTGCCGGTCCTCAGCTTGGAATTTCAGAAGCACTCGGCGTTCTTCTCTGTTCTCAGCTCTCCGGGGCTCGGTGGCTGCAGAGCTGTGGGAGAGCTACCAAAGTTCAGTTAAACCGCTTATTCTGATTATTTAAATAAAAAACTCGGAGGATTCCCCACCGTGTCATTTGTGTGGGTTTTTCCCTAGGGCAGCCTGGTTGAACCTGGATCGTACCGCTGGTTTTTATGGGCTAAGCTGGGCTTCCCAGTGCTGCTGGAAGCTTTCTAGGAAAGCATTCCAGTGGGCAGGGCTGGTACAGCCTCGCAATTCCCTCCTGGAAATCTGGGAGGGATTTTTTTCGGGTCGTGTACTGCAATTCCCTCCTGGAAATCTGGGAGGGATTTTTCGGGTCGTGTACTGCAATTCCCTCCTGGAAATCTGGGAGGGATTTTTTCGGGTCGTGCACATTTTGTTCCAGCACAAACAAACACGTTTTGTTTGTAGCACAGGCAGGGTCAGGGAGTCTGTGCTGGGGAAGTGCTTGGAATGCCGACAGAAGGATTTCACCATGGAAATGCTTCTGTGCAGGAAAAAAACCAAATGGAGAGAATATGGGATGGCTGAGGTTGGAAAAGGCCTCCAAAATATTTGAGTCCAACCATTCCCAGCACTGCCCCATGTCCTCAGCTCTATATTGTGTTGCTGCCTGAGACAAGATGTGGGGGTATTTGTGCTCTCACTTGTCCTGGCCCCGACTGTAATAATTTGTGATGTGGGTACTGAATAGAGTAAGTTTTACATCTCTTGTGTCTCAGTATTCATTGAAACTAAAAATAGAATAAAATCTTTTAAAACCTCTCAGTTACTCCATCTCTGTAAAAACCAAGAAAACCAATATCTGACACCTATATATGCCACTTTGAAATCCTTGCAGGGATAAGGACTCCACCTGAGCACCTTCTCCTGAAGGAATTGCCCCAAAATCCACCTTGAGCTGTTCCTTGGGCTCCAGCCCCTTCCCCAGGACACAGACAACTTAAGCAACTTAAGAAATGTTAACTCCTAGGATCATATGAAAACACACAAAAGGCATTTTTTTGCTCAGTTATATTTATTTGAAGACCCTCCTGCTTTTCATCAACAGCTTAGATGCAAACTCATGCCTTAAGATCTGATTTTGAACCCACAGCCAAGCAAGTCCAATTAAACAGAATTTTAAGAGCTTTAGATCTGCCTGAGGGTGCAGCTCACCTGGCCAACGTGCTCCTGTCCCTCCAAGGCAAGGTTTGGATGCTCACAGCATCTCTGGGGGGTTGCTGGTTCCTGTTTCTCCTTTTTTGGGAAGAGGAGGCTGGGATCTTCCAATGCTTCTTCCAAGATTTCAGTGGAGTCTTCCAGAGGCAGCATCTTCCAATGCTTTCAGTTTCCAAGATACCATAAGTGGCTGGAGGTGGCACTCAGGTAGGGATTAGTCCCAGTTGGACTCAATGGCCTTGGAGGTCTTTTCCAACCTTCACCATTCTGTGATAAACTATTAATGATCTTATAATTATCCAATCCTTAATCCCTCCCATCATTCTGCCCCTTGTTCCTGCCTAGGAACCAGTCCAGGAGATCCCACCAAGGGCCAGCTCCAAACCCCTGAACATTCCCAAGAATCCTTCAAAGGAGCAGTTGGCTGCCAGTACCTCGTTCCCTGCTGGATCAGCAGGAATTATCTGTATTTTTGTACTTCTGGGTCACAGCTATTTAAGCTCGTTACAAAAATAAACATCATTTATTTCACAGAGCAGATGCATCTCCTTCTTCAGAACCTCATTAAATTTTCCTAAAAACGCAACACGTGAGGTTGCTGCCAAAAACTATTGGCAAACAGCAAAAATGCCACAGGACTCTGGGTTCATCCTAAGCATTTTCCCAATCTTAGTGCGGGACACAAAGACACCGGACAGACTTTTAAACACTTGGTAGTTTTGTTCATTTATTGTAGAAAAGTTATTGTAATGCAGTTCATCTTTGTACATCTAAATTCCAGAAAACGAATCCATAGAAATGAGGATACTATGGGCATGCAGTCTGCATGATCCTGGTCACAAAAATAACACCACTTTTTTTTTTTATTATTTTTTTTTCCCAATTTTTGTAGTTTTCTTTGAAAGCCACTAAAAGCAGAGGGAGAGCAGAGCATGCACCACTGTACACATTGCATAGTATATGGTACCCACATGCCTGGTCAGGTGCTACACACACGGGGTCTAGAGGGCAAAACAAAGGGAAAATCAGCAGAAAACACAAATTTGGGGTGGCTCTGTCCCAGTAAAGGCAGTAATGTCTTCACCAGCGTGGCTCTGAACTGGCTCCCAGCGAGGCAGCGCTGCCAGGCTCTCCCTGGGAACCAGTTTGGCTGAGAAACAGAGATTTGCCAGGATGTGAGAAGCCCAAGGTCTGGAGTGTGCAGTTGGAGTGGCAGATGCCAACCTTCTCCCTGCTCTGCTTGCACACCATCTGCATGTGCTGGCCTGATCTCCCTGTGTGCCCCAGGAGGGAATCAGTCAGGTGTGTCCCAATCCCAAACACACCTGGGCCCACACAAAGCTCCTGAACCTCATCTCCCTTCAGATTTCCCTTCAGGTTTCCCTTCAGATTTCCCTCCTTTCAGGGAATTCTTGGAATCTGTGGTGCTGTGACTCTGCTCTCTCCCCTCCAAGCTCTGTATCCCCACAAACATTTCCTGGGAGAGTTTCATTCCTGACCTTGGGCTGCTGCTGGGTTCACCAGTCCCATCCCAGATCTACACATTGGCCAAAATTAAAGTTATTCATGTGATTTCAGCTTCCGGGAGGAAATCAGCAGAAATGAATGCAGTGGGCTTTGTGATTTGAAAAGGTTCTTTTTGTTGTCATTCATTAATTCATATGGAAGGGATACAAGTTATTGAAAAATCAATCCCATGTGCAAAATGCCAAAATCAACTGCTGAAATATCAGGCAGCGAGTAAACAGATCAAAAATGCAATAAATCCACTGATGCTGGATCAGAAATCCCCCCCTCGGTTCCAAGCCCACGATGCCAGGTGCAGGAGTGGAATTATTGGAAATTTGTGCTATTACAGATGTGCTTCTTTTCCCTTGCTCTGTTGTCACAGAACTCTGAGCTCTGCGGGCTCCCTGCTGCAGAGCAGACCCACCACGGGCGTGTCCCAGATAATCCCAGCTCGGTTTTCAGGCAATGTTGGTGAGGCAGGGCAGGATCAGGAGGTGCAGACCTTGCTCTGGGACCAGACAGGAGCTGGTGTCACTGCCAAGGAATTTGGGTTCCCAAATTCCCCAGGCAGGTCCATAAACCACCCTGGGACCAAGCCAAGGCTGCTCCTTCCAAAGGAGTGAAGGAGTGACACTCACTGACATCTGAAACGATTCCACCTCCTCCCCAAACTCTCTGATGGATCTAATCACAATATTGCTCCTGACTTCTTGAGTGGATTCCACACACACTGAAAGAAATCTGAACTTTCACTCCTAAGTAGCATTTTCACCTCTTTCTCTAAGTTAATTCCTTACATATATTTTACAACTTTATTAAAATTTCTGGTTTTTTTAAAGATAAGCCTTTATATTTCTATATAAAATAAACTCAGCTTGGTAGCAACCTCACCAAGGTTATTCAAATGCCTCTTAAAATGACACCACACTCTCTTTTAGGATCATTTAAACTCCATTTCCCCAGAGTTAAGCTTGGCTGCATTACAGGATCCTGCAGCCTTTGTAGGACTAATATTTGAAGGAATGAGAGGCAACTCCAACAAAATACATGGCAGCAGAATCCCATGGATCCAAACCTGGACTGGCACCAACAGGGGTAGCAGAACCTATTGTTAAAATGCACATTTTTAGGAGCAAACCCAGGTTTGTATAAATGGCATTTTATAAAATATGCATCTGATTTTGTTGTGTGTAGTCTCCAATTATTTTGCCTTAAAAACAAAAAATCAGGAATGTGGGATCAAGGACAAGTTTCAGAAGTTCTGAACCTGTGAAACAAAATACAGCAGAGGACACAATTTAATGGCTTATTAAAGAAAAAAGGAGTGTCAGACCCCCTGACTTACCCAACTCAGTGTGCTGTGAACAACAGGAATAACAATATTGTTTTAGAATGGTGGAGTCAGTAAAGACAGGAGAGTCTGGAAGCTCCAGGGAATTCTGTGGTGTTGAGACCAAACTGAATTCAGAAGATTTGGCATCAAACTGAAGTTACAAATATCAGCAGCTGTGAGTTGCACATCCCATGGGAGAAGTGTTTGGCATCATGAAAAGAATCTGTACATGTTAAATACAACTCCAGGGAGAAAGTATTTGAAGGTTAACAATTAGAATAATTGATTCCCAAACATAAGAATGTGCTGAATTTTCTCTGTAGAGATTGTTATCACCTTGATTGGTTAAATCCTTGTTAATCCCAAAGTCTCTGAATGAGAAACGCAGATAACAACAAAACTTAAAAAACCTCCCTGTTTTATAAACATTTGTAAACCCTCTGTCCCTGCCAGAGCTCCCAACAGAGCTCTGGTCTTTAGTATTTAATTTTAACAACAAGAAATGATGTGAGGACTGGAGAATGAGGCTGGATTGCTTCACTCAGGAACACATGAACTCTCCAACTTCAACTAAACCACAAGAGAGCTGCTGAGCAGTGCTGGAATCCCACCAGGAATTACCAATCCTGATCCCCAGCACAGCTTTCACTCCTGACTGTGTCCTGAACAGAAATCCCCTCTTCAAACAAACCCTGCCCACAGGATCTGCAGTAAATGAAGAGCCTGCCAGCCTGGCTGCTGTATCTGTATTTCAGGAATTTATCTTTTCACAGAATGCAGCACCCCAGCAAGGAGGGAGACCTGCAGGACCTCTCTGATGAGAATGGAATGGGCTCTGGGAGAAACTGAGCACAGCCAGGAGCCAAGGCAGCTTAACCCCAGGGAATGAAGGACCTCAGGCCCATCCCTGGCTCCCCTCACGAGTTTGTTTTTGTCAAACCCAAGTTGTGGCACTTGAGATGTTCAGGTGGTGGATTGTGCAGAGTGTGGTGGCTGGGGATCCTTCCCTGGCCTGGGGTGACATGGAAGACTGAAAACAAGGCTCCAAAAGGCTCTAGGAAACATCTGACTGCAAATATGCAAATCTCCTCAAGCAGTTAACGAGCTGATCCCTAATCTAGTGCAGAATAAAGAGGAGCAGCTGCTGCCCAGGGTTCTACAGTGCCCTGCAATCAGGACTTCAATGCACAAACAAGGAAAGCTCAGGGAAGAAGGGGCTGCCCAAGGCCTCCTTTGTCCTTTCTGTGTGCTGGACATGAAAAAGGGCTGGAGAAGATCCTGGGGGATGCTGCCCTGTGCTGCAGCACAGAATCCTGCAGGAGCTGCCACTGCCAGGTCCTGCCACGTCCCCTCAGCCTCAGAGCTGCAGCCAGGGGGAATGGGGCAGGATCAGGTCTGGCAGATCCATCCAGAACTCTGGCACTCCAGTGGATGCAGGGATTTACACATTTCCCTTGGTAACTGCTCCACTGGGATCACCCAGTGGTGCTGCAGCTGCCTGTTGGGCAGTGGGGTCATTAAAATGATTAATTAATCAGGTGTCTGCCACCTCTTAATGCTGCTGGGGTTGGTTTGGGTTTGGGTGCCCCACAAAGGACATGGATTGGTTTTCCCAGCAGCTTCAAGAGGATGAACAGACTCCAGGATGCTGGAAACACCAGTGGTCTTTGCCAGCTGGTCCAGGACATAGAAGAAACCAGAATATTCCAGAAATTCCTGTAGTGCTACATGCTTTCAAAGCCTGGGTTCAGCAGGCTTTGGGAGGAAAACAAGCACATAAAAAAGTTAATGATCCTTATTTTGGGAAAAACAGAGTTGTGACGTGAACCTGCACAAACAAATGCACGTTCAGCATCACAACTGTGTCAATCCCAGGGAATGTGTGAGGTGGGAATTTCAGGAGGCTCTGCTGGAAGATGTCAGTGGTTGTACCAAATGGGCAATGGGGCTCAGTTTTCAATCCCATGGGATCTAAGGCTTCACAGATGGTGTAAAACACAAGGTCCAACCACAGAAATCCATCTCTTGGAAGGAACTCAAGACTGAGCAGGTGAAAGAAATGACTGGTAGGAAGTAAGGCAGCAGTATCTCCAAGGATTTATCACAGCTCTTGGAATGCAAAGCTTGGAATCAGCTCCACGACTTCCCTGGGAGCAGATTTTTGTCTGATGTTCCCTTTTTATTGCAATTGTGACCAAGATGCTGTTTGAAATGTTTGTCAGTGATGGCTGGTGAAGCCCACTCCCTCCCCTTGGGTTTCAAGGCTGGAATGGATCTTCTGGAGGGTTCTTGTGCACTGCTGGAATGGTCAGACATGGTCAGACATTCCCAGGTGGGCTTGGGAAGATGGAACATGTGGGCAGCTACTGGGGGTACTGGGATGTAGGGACTTCACACACGGGGTCAGAGAAGGGGATTGCTTTCCATTTCAAAAGCAGGAGAAGAATGGGAGAAAAATCTGATGTCTCTATACTCCTGTTCCATTTTAGCTGTATTCAGGTAAAAGAGTGGGAAAAAATAAAGGCTATTCCCGACCCCCAAGCACACAAACGATGGAGTTTGCTCCTTTTCCTGTCCCTGCTTCCTGTCTCCTGTCGCAGCTCCTCCCTGCTGGTCCCAACAAAACTGTCAGGACTGGCTGAACTCAAGAACCATTTGGCTGCAACATTCATGCCAGGTCTAAAAATAATTTGGAACTGGAAAGTGTTTTGTAACTGCTGCAATAATTTGGGATATTTGGCACTCTCGAGAGTTTACATTTGGTTTGTCTGAAAAAGCCATTCTGGAAAGAAATCGTTAGAATAAATCCTTTTACTCCAACCTGAAATGGAAATTGAGCTCCCAGCAAACAAATACTGGAGCTGACTTTCTGACTTGCAGTGGTTTGTAATTTTCAGATTTTTCTTCGTGTTTGTCTTTTTTTTCCCAACATGCTCACGTCGACTTTCCAGTCAATTCACCCAAATTCCAACAGGAATTGGTTTATAAATTGGTTCCAACTGGAACTGGTCATTTGGAATTTCCAGCACAGGAAATTATTTTATAAGTGCCTTGATAAGTACCCAAAATTACAAACGGATGTGTCTAATACCTAAGGACGAGAAAAAAAAAAAATATGGCTATAAATGCAAACACTGTATTAAACCCAAAAATAATCCCAAAAACAACCTCTATGGTCGGGCAGAAACGGAAGGGCCGGGCTGGGTTTTGCTGCCCCCTAATTAAACATCGATGACAGCAGGGTGCAACTGCGGTGTCACGGTCGCACCTGCCAAATGAACGTGGTGTAATTGTTACTCCTAGCTACGCTGTGGCGAGGTACCGGCGGGGGGACGCCGCTCCTCCCCGGTGCCGGCGCTCAGAGCCGGTGCCGCGAGTCGTGGCTGTAGCCGCCGGGGGAGCCGCGGGCGCGGTGGGGTTTGTACGAGTCCTGGTAGGGGTCGGGGAACTCCTCTTCCACCAGGGGGTAATGCTCTCGGCTGTGCTGCGAACTGGAAGACAGGCGGTTCCTGCTCTTGCGAGCCCTCTCGTTGTGGTAGTTCTCGTCGGAGCTCATGAGGCTGCGCCGCTCGAGGGGAGAGTTGTCCGCGGAGTGCGCGCCGTGCCGCCCGCGCTGGCTCTGCGGGGCCAGAGAAGCGCAGTTAGAGAGTGCCCGCGGCCCGGCCCGGCTCTGCCCGGCCCGGCTCTGCCCGGCCCAGCCCAGCCCTCCAGCAGCTCCTGCCTCTCCTGTTCCAGCAGGGCCCGGCTGCTGCAGGGCCGGCAGCGGGCAGCTCTGGTTCCCGGAGCTCCTCGCCCTGCTGAGTATTACACCGAGCATGAAAAGTGAGCTGATGTAGTCAGCATTTATCACTTTTCTCTGATCAGGAACAGAACATTCACGCTGCTACTCTGCTTAGGGAATGTCTAAGCGTCCATTTCTGTGGTTCTGGAAAAACATCTGAAGATGTTTGTTTGGGTTGGTTTTAAAGGTGCAGCTCTTGGGCCTCATTTAAAACCCTTCCTATGACCGAACCAGTGATGGATAGCCAAGGGGAGGCTAAATTCATTGGATAATAAATTCCTTCAACTGAAGCACAGTGTTTAAATATGTGGACAGAAAATCCCTTCCTGAGGTAATTTATTAATTAGAAGCCTTTGCTCTCCTCACGTTCCCATAATCACAGTGCCCATCATTTTCCTGAGATAATTTATTAATTAGAAGCCTCAGCTCTCCTCACATTCCCATAATGACAATGCCCATCATTTGTCACATGAACAAAATTAGTTCATGTTTTTTTGCCAGTTAATGGCACAGTGAAGAAACAGCCTAAAACAAGCACTTTGTTTGCTTTCACCACACATTAAACCCCTCAGGAGCATCAGCACCCATTTCTCAGGACAAATTCCGTGCTGAAACTCCAGGCCCTGCTCTCTGGGATATAAAACCTCCCTCCTGCTGCTACAGCCTCTGCCTGGCGACTGTTCCCTGAATTATTGATGTCCAAGGCTGCTGTGGCCGGGGCAGGGATGGAGCAGGGCTGTGTGCTGACAGCTCGGGGCTGCTGCTGCCAGGGAGGCTCCTGGAGAGGGGCCCTGAACCAGGGACCCCTCTGCAACCTCAGCCCAGATCCTGGGGAGAGATCCTGCAGGGGATCCCCACTCAGAGCACCAGGCTTTAGTGGGATTGTGGCAAAGGGCTTCAGAAATTGAAGGCAGGATGGGAGAGATGGGGGTGTTCCCCTGGAGAAGGGAAGGATCCAGGCAGAGCTCAGAGCCCCTGGCAGGGCCTGAAGGGGCTCCAGGAGAGCTG
>JAWWLW010000300.1:1379912-1397812 GCA_035041385.1 Myiothlypis coronata | reverse complement strand
TCGTGCATGTCCCATTCCCTGACCCCAGGATCATCTCCCACCTCCTCCCAGTCCGTGTTTGGCTCTGCTCTCTCCACATTTGGTGTTATTTTTCCAGACACTCGTGATTGTGGTTCTGTATTTTTATTTTTAATTTTTTTTTGTACTTCAATTTTTTCTTTTTGACCTTTTTATTCTCCATTTTTTTCTTATTTTCTTTTTTACTCTCCCTTTTTATTTTGATTTTTCCAAGAAACTGTGGGCAGGCACCTCTGGCCTGGGACTCGTTGGGAATTTAATTTAATTTATTTGCAATGTTCCTGTGTCCTGCAATGTTCCTGTGTCCAGCAATGTTCCTGTGTCCTGCAGTGTTCCTGTGTCTGCAATGTTCCTGGAGCCCTGCAGTATTCCTATCCTGCAATGTTCCTGGAGCCCTGCAATGTTCCTGTTCCTGCAATGTTCCTGTGTCCTGCAATGTTCCTGTTCCTGCAATGTTCCTGTGCCCTGCAATGTTCCTGTGTCCTGCAATGTTCCTGTGTCTGCAATGTTCCTGTGCCCTGCAATGTTCCTGTCCTGCAATGTTCCTGTGCCCTGCAATGTTCCTGTGTCCTGCAATGTTCCTGTGCCCTGCAATGTCCCTGTGTCCTGCCCTGCAGTGCCCAAGGCTGCCTCGAGCAGCACCAGGGGCAGATTAGCAAGGAATTAATAATGAAAGCAGTTCCTGAGCTCAAATATGCCCAGCTATTTTTACAGCTATTTTTACAGTGTCTAGACATGCAGCCCCAGCTCATTCCTCATGGCTGGCTCTCAGCAGAGGAACAGAGTGAGGAGTGCATCCTCAGCAAGGACCTTCCCTTTAAACCAACACTCCAAATTCTCCTCTTGCAGCAATCTGAGCTGCAAAAGAGATGAGCAGGAGAGAGGGAGCAGTGCCTTTGCTCACAGCAATGAACTTTTACTTAATTAAACCGTGGGCCAACTTTAATTTCAAGCCAAGCCAGACTGTCAGCTCCCTGGGAGAGCTCGAAGTCAGCACTCACTTCCTGCCCACCACCAGTGCAAAGTGCTGAGCTGGTTTGTGAGCAGCTCCTGGGCAGGGCAGGCTGCAAACAGCCTGGGAGCAGGGCTGGGTTCAGGGCTGGAACCTGGCACTGACATTTGGAGAGGCTTTTGTGATCCAGGGGAGGCCTCCAGCACTGCAGGGCAATTCCAGGACTGGGTGTTGAGGCAGAGCTCAGTAAATCTTGGGATGGGCAATCCCAGTGCCCCAGTGCACCCCATATGGGTTATTTAATGGAATTTAGGAATCCTACGAGTTGGAAGGGACCTAAAAAACATCTCATCCACCCCCTGCCATGGGCAGGGACACCTTCCACTGTCCCAGGGTGCTTCAAGCCCTGTCCAGCCTGGCCTGGGACACTGCCAGGGCAGCCACAGCTTCTCTGGTGACTTCTCTCATTTCAGCTGATGTGAGCAAAGTGAAGCTGAGTAAGAGGAAATCACTGCAGAAAGGGCAAAGAAAGGCTGTGAAACCCCCAGGGCTCTGTGTGCAGGTGCCAGAGGAAACACCTTTCACACAGGACAATGTGCAGAGGGCTCTTGTGTGTGTGAGCTCAGGGCAAACACCACAAACAGGGGCAGCTGCACTCCAGTTCCTCAGCTCAGCTTGGGAAGGGAGGTGTTTTACAGGGATGTGTTTTACAGGGATCAGGAGTTGGGATGTGTTTTACAGGGAGGTGTTTTACAGGGATGTGTTTTAGAGGGATCAGCATGTTGGGAAGGGATGTGTTTTACAGGGAATCAGGAGTTGGGAAGGGATATGTTTTATAGGGATGTGTTTTACAGGGATCAGGATGTTGGGAAGGGAGGTGTTTTAGAGGGATCAGGAGTTGGGAAGGGATGTGTTTTACAGGGAATCAGGAGCTGGGAAGGGATGTGTTTTACAGGGATGTGTTTTACAGGGATCAGGAGTTGGGAAGGGATGTGTTTTACAGGGATCAGCAGCTGGGAAGGAAGGTGTTTTACAGGGATGAGGAGTTGGGAAGGGATGTGTTTTAGAGGGATCAGGAGTTGGGAAGGGATGTGTTTTACAGGGATCAGGAGTTGGGAAGGGATGTGTTTTAGACGGATCAGGAATTGGGAAGGGATGTGTTTTACAGGGATGTGTTTTACAGGGAATCAGGAGTTGGGAAGGGATGTGTTTAAAGGGATGTGTTTTACAGGGATGTGTTTTACAGGGAATCAGGAATTGGGAAGGGATGTGTTTTACAGGGATGTGTTTTACAGGGAATCAGGAGTTGGGAAGGGATGTGTTTCAGAGTTATCAGTTTGTTCTCCAGGACAGTTCCAGTTCTGATTGGGTTAGTGGGACCTGGATGGCTCACAGGAATAACCCAGCAGCATTTTAAGAGCTCACAGCTCAGTGAAAAATTCCATGTGAGAAATGTAACACAGCTGAGCTCTGCAGAAGAACAGGCTGCCCAGAGGGGCTGTCACTGCCCTGGTACCTCTGCACTCTGCACTGCCATCCCAACATCCCACAGAGATCCCACAAAGCCACATCCAAGCCCATTTCCACTGCCTCTGTCCCAGAAACCAGGTGTGCCTTTCAAAACTGAAAACTAAAGTTTGAGCTGCTGATGCTGACATCTTTTGTGAAAAATCCTTTCTGTAGGATGTTTCCTGCTAGAGCTGAGAAGCTCAGTAATAAATATAAACAATTATTATCTGCTGCTGTGGAATGCAACAGGTCCACCTGGGATTGGTCTTCTGTAGATGTTTGAATTTGCTGACCACTCACAGTGGAGCTGCTCTCGCTCTCTGCAGACACAGACCTTTGTTATTATTGTTTCCTTTCTATTCTTAGCTTAGCCAGCTTCTGAAGAAGCTCCTTTCCTTTCCTATTCCTATGTAGTATAGTTATAATGTTATATATATATCACAATATAATAAATCAAGCCTTCTGATAATGGAATCAAGGTCCTGACTCTTCCATCCTCTAAAAACCCCTGTGCCACCTTCACAAGCTGCCCTGTCCAAGCCCCTGCAGGGCTCTGCTCCATCAGCAGGAATTCAGCACTCAGGAGAGGGCCAGGAGCTTTGAGGAGGAGCTGGGACAGCAGTGGCAGTGCTCTGCTGAGGGGATTGGATGGGCTGCAGGATCAGGAGCAGGGCTCACTTCCCTCTCCCTTCCCACACACTCCTGTGCAGGGAGGGGAGGCCTCTCCAAAGCCAGACTTTGTCCCTCTGGGAGCTGCAGCTCCACAGATGATGTAATTTGCTGATGACCAGATTTGTTGTCCCCTCCACGTCACTCCTGCCCTGTCACTCTGCCAAAGACCAAAACCAGCCCGGGGCAGGAGATAGCCAGGATGAAAGTCTGCAGCACTTTGTGCCTCACCAGTGCAGGGCCGTGTGAGCAGCACCAGGGAGTGATAATGGATGGAGCCAGCTCTGCACAGGGATCAGCACAATTCCACAAGGCAGGAGCCCTGCAGCCTCTGCTCTGTACTTACTGGTGGGCACTGTGCAAGTTTATCAGCTGCCACCAACTGGACGTTCAAGTGTTTGCTTTGTGACTTCCCTCTGGACTTGATCAGTCGCTGCAGAACCTGCCAGCAGGAAAGGGCAAAAGGTGAGTTCAAGGATCACTGATCTCCCTAAAGCTCAGCCTGACATCCCCCTGAGGGATTACCAAGGGCAGAAGCTCTCCATAAAACGCTGCCCTTGAATATCCCAAACCTTTCTGATAACCCTTCTGAGAACTGGGAACATTTCCCTCTGGATCATGTTTGAGCCCTTGAAAAATTTCAATTGCATTTCTGCTTTATCCTACTTTAAGTCCTAAGTTATTTGTGACAATAGAGAAGCATGAAAATTCTATTTATAGAGAATTATCTGGATTGCTGGATGGACTGTAGCACACCAGCAGTGCACTATGGCACTTTTTCTCCTTTTCAGGTGCAGATTCCACACTGCCCATCCCCACCCTGCCCTCCAGCTCCCTCCTGGATTTAAAGGTGAGGAATTACCTTTGGAGAGGACACCTTCACATGGACAATAATTGGTGCTAGAGATGTCTTGATGAGCTGTGCAGGGTGATTTATAGTGTCTGCATCCAGGACAACCAGCTGTAAGGACCTGGCCAGCTCAAAGATTCTTTCAATCTCACTCTGCACTTCAGCTGCAAAGGAAAACAAAGGTGAAACCAGTGAGATAAAAACCCTCACCCACTTACTGTCACAGACTCCACATGGGAATGATGGCATTGCCAAGAAATAACCTGTTACCTGTACCTCTGGTGCAAGCACTCACTATGGCAGAGATTTGGAATTTGGGCTCTTTTTTTTACCAAACCCAACTCCTCCTAGATCCTGGGAAGGTGTCCCAGAGAGCAGGATGTTGCAATGCACATGATGCACACAAATTTCCACTCTTGTACAAGAAAGAATCACACAATCACAGAACCATCAAGGCTGGAAAAGACTTCCAGGATCATGGAGTCCAAATAAAAATTCCTCAGGCTACTGTTCCCCAGCAGTCCTGACACTGAAGAAAGGAGCAGGACCCAAAGCCTCACAGCCAGACAGCAAAATTCAGCTGTGCCTGCTCAAAATTAAACACACAACTGGTCCCAGGGTCAGGAATGACATTTCCTTGGCTGGACAAGTGAAAGCTCTTTGGCTCCTGTATGTGGAATTAAAAGCACAGGGCTGGGAAGGAGGAGGAGCTGAAGGGCCAGCTGAGGATTGTGCAGTAAAATGCTGCAGGCACATTTCAATCTGCACCACTGCTGGGATCTGATTTTGGAATGGCTGTAGATACATTTCAATCTGCACCATTGCTGGGATCTGATTTTGGAATGGCTGCAGACACATTTCAATCTGCACCACTGCTGGGATCTGATCTTGGGAATGGCTGTAGGCACATTTCAATCTGCACCACTGCTGGGATCTGATCTTGGGAATGGCTGGAGCTGAGCCAGGGGAGGGTCAGGGTGGATTTCAGGGCAAGGCTCTTCCCCCAGAGGGTGCTGGCACTGCCCAGGCTCCCCAGGGAATGGGCACATCCCCAACAGCTCCAGGAGGGTTTGGACAGCACTCCAGGGATGCCCAGGTGGGATTTTGGGGTGTCTGTGAGGGCCAGGAGCTGGATCCATGATGCTGTGGGTCCCTCCCAGCTCAGACTGGAAGGCTGGAATGCTGTCCTGCCCCCCTGTGTGTAAGCCCAGCCTAACTCCAGCTGTGCCAGGGCCTTACCTAGGCTGGACCTGGTGTTGGAGCGCTCGATGATGGCTCTCTTGCTGGGGTTGTTGAGCACTGACCTCTTGGCCAGGGAGATGTCAGCTGTCACCCTGGTTATGGATATCCTGGCAGGAGAGCACAGCACACACAAACACAGGAGTGGGATTTCCACAGGCACAGCCCATTCCAAAGGGCAAACACAACCAAACAGGCTCAGGCACGTTTCCAGAGGAGTTATGGCATCATTAAAGAACAAATGAACAGAAGTGCTGGGTGACTGGGATGTGTTTCCTATTCCCTGAGCCCTGGGATGGAGTTCCTGCTATTCTCCTTAATGCATTAATTAACTTTGCTCCTCCCAGCTCACTCATCTCCTGCATGAATTTACACTTTGCATTTACACAGTGCCATAAATGCTGTGAGTTATGTGAGGCTTGGGGCACCCAGGACAAGGGAGCTGCAGTGAGGCAGCACTTCCTCTTCCTCAGAGTTACACCAGGAGTAAACCCAGCCCAGCTGACAGGGAGCTGTGCCAGGGGCTGGGATCAGCAGGAGAAAAGGAACTGGAGCTCTCTGGGCTGCCTGAACTCAAGTTTAACTTCACCTCTTTACCTTAAGGCAGGTGATTTATTTACTTCATCTGTCACAAAATGTTACAAAGCAAAGACCACACAATCCCTTCATGTAAAATCCAATGAGGAGGCCTGGGATGAGCCAAGGAGCCAGGAAAAATGGAAAGAAAGCAAGCTGGGAATGACCAGCAGCTTTTGCACAGAACCCAAGATTTATGCAGCTCTAGGTGGAACTTTCAGCTGCAGGGTTAAAAAGAAGTGCAGTTATTTTTCTGTATAATACATAAATAAATGTACACAGTGGAGGCCAAAGGTAAAAATGAGTTTAAAACAGAAATGAATGGACTGCGGGCCTTGGGCTCGGGGGCCAGCAGGGGAGGTTGCAGTTACAGAGGAAGCAGCTGGCAAAGCCAAGGGAATTCAGAGGCAGGGAAGGAGTCAGGTCTCTCTGATGCCTCTGGAAAGGCTCTTCCTTGGACACTCAGCTCCTTCCTTGGTAACGTGGGCCTCTCCCAGAACTGCAGAGGAGATGGAAAGAAAGAAAGAAGAAAGAAAAGGGAGGGAGGGGAAAGACCACAAAGCCATAGAAGTTGGCAGAAGGACCAAGAAGCAGCTTTTTCCTGAGTTCCTCAGAGCTAAAATCAATGGTGTCAGGCTGCTGGTGGCACTGAGCTCTCCTCTGCTGAAATTTCATACTCACACCTGATCCAGCTGCCAACACTGCTGATGGAATTGGCACTTCCAGAAAATCACTTGAGCTGAGCAGCTCAGGACAGGCCAGGAGAGGAGAGACTGTGCACAGAAGTTGATCATTAAATGTTCTCTCTGAGCTGTTTGGGGATCAGTTCAGCACTGCCACCTCCTCACTCCCAAAATCCATAAATCCTGCTCCAGCTCTTCCACAGAACATCCTTTTCCCTGCCCTGGTGGTTTGGATATTTCAAACCTGACTCAGAACAGGAATACCCTGAACTAACTGGGAAGGGCAGAACATCCCAAAGATGCAGCAGACACCTGCAAGGACTGAGGGGATGCCATGGACCAAGCCAGTGCTCCCAGCAAGGAAATCCCAAATATCCTCTACAGCTCACCAGGAAATCCTCCAGCTGAAGAGGAACCCTCCTTACAAATCTTTCTCTTTGCTTTATTTCTCAGTATTTCCTTCCTCCAACCACCTTTTTCAGTATTTTTGCCTCCTTAAGGCAGTCAAAATAAAATCTCATATAAGGAATATTTTAGAGCTGATATTTTAGATCTTTCTTAGGGAAGATACTGAGACAGAATTCTTGTGTTGAACTAAGAAATCCTAGCCCAGCCATGGCAGAAATGCAGACATGTGCACCCCCAGTAACACATGAGCTGTGTCCCACTCTTCAGTGGTGACACAAAGCCAGAAAATCAGCTTGGATCATGCAGCAAACCGTCTGGCATTAAAAAAAAATAAAATAATTGACTGAAATGTTAGTAAGACATGGGCAAAGCAGCATGAGAAGGACAGAGTTTCTCACCTCCCATCAAACCTGTGCTTCAGGAAGTCAAAGAGAGCTTTCTGCATCATGTCTGTCACCTTGGCACAGGGGAGAAGATTGAGCAGGGGGATGGACAGGGAGAGAAAGAAGCCAAAAGGAAGGAAAGAGGTGAGTAGAAGGCAGGGATACAGCCAACAATCCACACCCTGGCTGGGCAGAACCATCCCAGTGCCACCTCCTGCCACCACAGCACTCAGCAATAAATCCCTGAAGTTTCCTTTGATTTACTGAGCAGCTCCTTGTGCTCTGCAGGACAGCTCAGGCTGACAATTATTATCTGCCAGGCCAGGTAGCAGCTTCATCAAAGCCCCCAGGCCTCTCTGCCACTTTATTTCCCTCCTTCCAACTGATTCCTTCAGCATTTAGCCAGGAAAAAACAGTCAAAATAAATTCTCCCAAGTAAGATCAAGTATTTTTGTTACTGAAATTAATATTCTGTGTTACCATTTCCACACATCTGTATGTTCAAGGTGTTGTGTTTGGTGTTGTTTTATTCAAAAGAAGAGACAGGGTGGCAGATTTGAAGAGGTTTTTATGAACAAACAGCCTCTCCCCCCTCCAGACTCGAGAGGTGAATTGATCTGTGGTGCAGCACAGAGGGAATTTACTCCTGTCAGAAAACTTCCCCATCAAATTAAAAGGCAGAGAGCAGAACATGAAGTACCTGCTCTGCTGAGCTGCACCTTCAGCCTCTCTCACATAACAACAATGCCAGAACACTGCATTATGCCAGGGCTGCCACCTCCCCAAAAGAACCATTCCAATATGTTTAATAACATCCTATCAATTACTGGCAACGTTAATTAAGCTTAATGAAGTATATCTTTGATTTTATGTTCATTTAGTTCCCGGTTCAGCACTTCCCAGATGGTTGAGCTCCCTGAATTGCCCTGCTGAAAGTCTCTGCTTGTTTTAGCACGTGGGAAATGCTCACTTGAACCTGCAGCAGCCCACAAAAGGCTGTCCTGGTTATCTGGGCACCTTATCCTGCCCACTCCCACCTGGGCAATCTGTTAGCAGGGTTAAAGGTTCCTTTGCAAAATATTTGAATTTATTAATAAACTGAAAAAAGGAGATCAACAAGGAAGCTCCTTCAAATGTTTTGCTAATTAAGTTCAAAGCACGGGCTGGTTTGATGAACATTTTTCATGTGAAGAATCCAGCTCATTAATTTGACTTCTTGTAGCAGACACAAATTCTCTTTGTTACTTGATTTAATCAGGAATGAGTGCACTGAAAAGAATGGATTTGCACTGTGCTTCAAACAGTACAAGTCAGAAATAACCCTTAGCTCTTATAGAACATTTTGGTAATTATTTAAGCTAAATCACTTGAAATTACCATAAACCAGTTGCACTGAGCCACACACAGAATTACTGAGGATGATCAGAGATAATGAAAGTTGAATTAATTGCAAACACCTCAGTCCATACCTCGTAGCCTTTGAGTGATGGGCCCACCAACACCACAGGTCTCATGGATGGCACTACATCATAGGGGGGAATATGTTCTGTCTAGAGGGAAAAAACAACCCTTCAGATCATCAGGCAAACAAACCCAGAGGGAAATCCTGGCAGTGATGGATTAGGAGGAAATAAAATGAAAACAAAAGCATTACTTACCACTTTTTGTTTCTGTTTTGCTAGAAGACCAAATGAGAACTTGGTTAAAACACACCCAGGCAAGCAGAAATCCCTTTGCCAAAGCACTTTGATTTCTGTCTGAGCACCTGCCTCTGCTCAGGCCTGACTAAACTGGGCAATCTGTGCATTTAACTGGGCAATCTGTGCATTAAACTGGGCATTCTGCATTAAACTGGGCAATCTGTGCATTAAACTGGGCAATCTGGGCATTAAACTGGACAGTCTGCATTTAACAGGGCAATCTGTGCATTTAACTGGGCATTCTGCATTAAACTGGGCATTCTGCATTAAACTGGGCAATCTGTGCATTAAACTGGGCATTCTGCATTAAACTGGGCAATTTGTGCATTAAACTGGGCATTCTGCATTAAACTGGGCAATCTGTGCAATCAACTGGGCATTCTATACATTTAACTGGGCAATTTGTGCATTAAACTGGGCATTATATATGTTAAACTGGGCAATCTGGGCATTAAACTGGACAGCCTACATTAAACTGGACATTCTGTGCATTAAACTGGACATTCCATACATTAAACTGGGCAATCTGGGCATTAAACTGGGCATTTTATACATTTAACTGGGCAATTTGTGCATTAAACTGGGCATTCTATATCATATATTAAACTGGGCATTCTGTACATTTAACTGGGCAATTTGTGCATTAAACTGGGCATTGTATATCATATATTAAACTGGGCAATCTGTGTATTTAACTGGGCAATTTGTGCATTAAACTGGGCATTGTATATCATATATTAAACTGGGCAATCTGTGCATTACACTGGGGCAGCTGCCACTGCTCCCAAGGATTTTTCCCAGCCCTCAGCCACTCCAGCAGGCTGGGAATAGCTGCCCTCCTCCCCTGTGCATGCAAACACTTTGCTAGAAAACATCTCAGTAACTCAGCAAAGGGACAACCTGCATTTCTCATCTAGGGTTTTTCATTAGAATTATTAGCAAGGGTTTCCTTGAATAAATCCTGTCTTACCTGTGGCTGTAGGTGTGGCTCGAAATGTGCCAGAAACCATCTCTCCAAGGCTTGAAGAAGAATTCCCACTGGATTTCCTGCAGCAGTAGAAAGACCCCATTAACAGCAGGCACCCTGAAATGTGGGAGGTTTTGGGGAGGAATTGTCCCCTGAGGAATCACAAGGTCATACCAACATAAATGACTCTAACTAAAAAAGCTAAATATTAACTGTTTTATCATTATAATTTGGAATTTTATCATACAAATCCAGGAGCATCTCACTGAACTCAGTAATTTCTCTGTATACTGAGACCCACTGCCTGCCCCTGAAGTTGTGTCAAAAATTACAGAAGAAATTTGGATGCTGTTCAGCCATTCTGAAAGCATTTCCCAGGTTTATCTCCCAGACCTTTTTCCAGGGATTTGCAATCTCCAGGTCTGGCAGAGTGGAGACTCAAAAACCTCAGGCTGGAAGATGAAGAATAAAGGATGGCAAAGCTGATCTTACAAAGTCTGGTTTGGGCCAATGTAGCCATGGTATTTTCTGAAAAATCCTTTTCTTAGGATTGTTTCTTCTGAGAAGCTGAGAGGCCTCAGGAACAAAATGTAATTATGATTATCTGCTGCTGTGGAATGCAACAGGTGCAGCTGGGATTGGTCTCATGTGGTTGTTTTTAATTAATGGCCAATCACAGTCAGCTGTGTTGGACTCTCTGGTCAGTCACAAGATTTTATTATCATTCCATTCCTATTCCTTGCCAGCCTTCTGAGGAAATCCTTTATTTTATTCTTTTAGTATAGTTTCAATATATCATTTTCTTTTAATATAATATATATCATAAAATAATCAATCAGCCTTCTGAACCATGGAGTCAGATCCTCATCTCTTCCCTTGTTGTGGGACCCCTGTGAACACAGCCACAGGCCAAAATGGAGAAAAAAGGAAAAATGGAATTAAAAAGAAGAAAAGCTGGGAAAAATCTGGGAGACTTGGAGCCCAAGTTGACTTAAGGCTCTCAGAAACTCGTGTCATTATCCCTCACTGCTCTTTCCTGAAGTCAAACCCATTTCTGTTTCTCATCACCAGCATCCCCCGCTCCCGCAAATCCGCACTTCCAGCGGGAATCCCAACCCCAACCCTGCACATGCCCTGCAGTCAAGCAGCAGCAGGTGACCTTTGGGAACACTGCCTGAGGGAGGATTTGAGGTGCTCTGCAAAGGGCAGGCCGTGCTCACCCCCCGTGGAAGCGGCCCCTCTTCTGCTCCTGCTGGATGCGGATGTTCTCCAGGCGCAGCGGGCTCGGGATGAAGCCGATCTCGCAGCCCTCCTTCACCAGCCTCCCTATCCACCAGTCGTTGTTGTATTTCTGCAACACAGCAAGGCTCCTGCCCACTCCAGCTCCCCAATTCCCTCCCTCTGTTAGCTCCTCTTGGAGGTAAACAACTGTTAGAGCAGTCCAGGGTCATGGGGGACAGAGCCTGTCAGCCCCAGCTGCATTCAAGCCTGAAAACCTTTCAAAGTTTTGGTTACATTGCATTATACACTTCTCTTTGCTGAGATCATCTTTATACTTAAAAACCAACCTATACCTAATCATATACTTAATCATCTTTATACTTAAGAACCAACCTATACCTAATCATATACTTAATCATCTTTATACTTAAGAGCCAATCTATACCTTTACTTTTACCCACAGCCTATCATGACTACTATCAATACTATCCAATCATTAACATACTATCAATACTATCAACCATTAACATACTATCAATAACATTAACATACTATCAATACTATCAATCATTAACATACTATCAATACTATCCAATCATTAACATACTATCAATACTATCAATCATTAACATACTATCAATAACATTAACATACTATCAATACTATCCAATCACATGAGTTAGGATGGCACAGTTTAAGCTTAAAGTTGTTTTTCAGTTTTCTTGCAGTGGAAAATTCTTCAAGCTTTTTTCTACTTGCCACATCGACATGTCTTGTTTGCCTGTGGCATCTTTCTGCTTGGTAAAAACATCTTTTGGTTTGTGGTCACCTTATCAAAGTCTCTTCCCAACTTGACATAACCTTTGCTTTTTTGGCTGTCAAGCAAGACTGGCTCAGCAATCCTCAATTTACACATCTATTATTGTTCTATATCAAAACTTGCTTCCATCTCTATTTCATTCTCAGGTTCTACATTCAGAGAGCTTTCTGCCAAGCACATATATCTGTCAGACTTTCCTATCCAACTTCCATCCTTCCCAACAGCTACCCACACTCCTTACCTCCACTCTGGATAATGAACCAGGCTCATGTGTGAGAGGTTGTTTCCCCTCATCCTGGCCCTTGCTGATTTAATTTCGAGGTTGATTGAATGAGCAGAACTCGTTCCTTTGAGCTGAGGCCACCAAACAAGCTCCCAGCAGCAAACATAAAAATAACACCTCCAGCTTCTCATCAAATATTGCTTGTCATATTTAATGGTCTAGACAAAAGATCACCACTTTCCTTCCTCCTCTCCAGGTATTTGTAGGAATGTTATTAACAGGTTATGACAGATGAAGAGAAATTCACCTTTAGGAAGAAACTTCAATATATACCTAAAGCACAGCATTTTATCATTGACCTTTACTAACATAAATTCTTCTCCTTTATTGAATGTCTGGTCTGTCCCTAATGATGGCAAAATGAAAAGCAGAATCCTGGTAGATACTGGAGTGGAAAAGGATTTGTTGTAGCTGTTGCCAGCAAGCTTTTGAAGAAAAGTATCTGAAAAGCCTCTCCTCTGTTCTGCTTCATTAGGCAGCTCGGTGTTCAAAAGAAACATTGCTTTTCACAACTGACTCTGGAGTCATTAAGAGCAGCACGAGTGAATGGGTTTTGTTTGCTGCCTCGAGGAAAAAGCCATCACAGAGATCTCATCTTCGAGATCATCCCTGCTCCTGGCTCCACATTTGCAGGCACTTCAGCTCCTGCAGGAACACAGAAACACCCAGGCCCTGCTGTCAAAGGTGCAGCAGTGCCTGGTGATGGCTCTGAAACAAGAGACCCAGCCCTGAAAAATAAATGGGTTTTATCAACCCAGATATCTGAACATGAACCCAATCATAAATATGTAATAAAAACCAGCAGTGCCTGGTGATGGCTCTGAAACAGAGACCCAACCCTGAAAAATAAATGGGTTTTATCAACCCAGATATCTGAACATGAACCCAATCATAAGATATGTAATAAAAACTAAGGGAATGCAACCCTCATATGCTGAAAAATCTCTTTATCCTCTTCCATATATTTAGGTAAGAGGTTCCATGATTTGATCATTCCAGCTAAGTATTTATTCCTCCTGCTGTTCTGACCTTGATTCACACAGTGGCAGTGAGCAAAGCTTTATTTGAAGTATGTTAAGTTACAGAACTACCTCCAGTCTGTGAACCAGACAAATCCTTCAGGATTCAGCATCCTGCTGCTGGAAATCAGTGAACTGAGAGGCTGTGGAGCCCCAGCCCTGGCAGTGTCCCAGGCCAGGCTGGGCAGGGCTTGGAGCAGCCTGGGACAGTGGGAGGTGTCCCTGCCCAGGGCAGGGGGTGGCACTGGGTGGGCTTTAAGGTCCCTCCCAACCCAAACCAGTCTGACTCCTCTACAAAACCTGAGTTCCCAGGGCACTGCCTGCTCCAGTTTGGCTCCAAAGGCACAGCCTGACCATGGCAATCTTTCTTCATGGACCCTTCAGTGATGCCTTCAGACATGGGATCAGAATCAGCCCTCTGGAGAGGGACTTGGGACAAAGGATGGAGGGACAGGACACAGGGAGTGGCTCCCAGTGCCAGAGGGCAGGGATGGATGGGATTCTGGGGAGGAATTCCTGCCTGGGAGGGTGGGCAGGCCCTGGCACAGGGTGCCCAGAGCAGCTGTGGCTGCCCCTGGATCCCAGGCAGTGCCCAAGGCCAGGCTGGACAGGGCTTGGAGCACGTGGGACAGTGGAAATGTCCCTGCCCATTTAAGGTCCCTTCCAGCCCAAACCAGTCTGGGCTGTGCTGAGAGCACCTGAAACACAAATGCCAAGGCTGCAGTGAGGAACACAGGATTTATCTGCATTAGGTCATCCCCTCCCCTCTGTCAGTCTGTGTGTGGGAGGAGCACGTTCCCTCCCCTGGTTGCCATGCCCATGGTTCCTTCTGCTCTGTCAGGAATTGGTGCCATTTCATCCTTTAAGCAGGCACACAATGTATGGTTTGGAGGAGACAGATGAGACATACAGGACACAGCCTCAAAATAGCAGCACTCCTCACTCACTGCCTCTGCTCCATCCTGCCAGAGGGTGACCTGACTTTGTACCCAGCTCAGCAACATTCCAAAACCTGGAATCACTGAAAAAACAAATCCTGCCAAGCCTTTCTGCAGCATGGGGAGCCATTCCCCAAATCCTGCTGAGCTCCAGCTCCAGGCAGGCTGAGCTGACAAACACCAGCACCCAGATGGTTTCCAGCTCAGTGGCAGGGTGATCCTGGGGTTTCCAACTCATGGAATGCCAAGACATGGATTTGGGACACTTGTCTGCAAAAATGTACAGGGCAGCATGACAGGAGCTTGGAGTGTGCAACTCAATCAGTGCCCTGACAATAAAGGTGGCCACGTCCAGGAAAAGCAAGATTAAAACGTGGAAAAAGGGAATTTACTGCCTTTGCCTCTCAGGGAGAGGGGGTGTGAAGCAATTCCCTGCTCCAGCACCAGAGGAGGGGCAGCAGCAGGTGTTTTCCTCCTGAATGTGCTCTGTCTAAGGGAGATCAGTGCTCTGGAGTGATGATGAGCACGTGTTCAAAGAAAGACACAGATGAGCACTGAACACCCCAAAATAAACCCAAAATGCAGAGATGAAAAAGTGCTTTTGCAAGCTGCAAGCCTCTGTACCAATCCACAGCACAACAGGGGGTTATGCAAATGTGGAGGGCTCACTTCAGATAAAAAATTGCATAAAATATGCTCAGCATGCAATAAAATGCAATTTTCTCTACCAAAGCCCATACTCAGGGCTCATTTATTCCATTTCTTCCCTTATTTTTGCATCTGTCCTCTTCAGGATTTTCTTTGCTGCATTATCCTAAGTGTTACTTCCTCTCTGGAAGGGAGCCTATCTGGTGCTTTTTTGAAGACCTGGCATGACCTGGTGCTGCTCCATGGAATCCTTAGTGCTCCATGGAATCCCTTCCTCCTGCACCATCTCTGATCCACCACAAACTGGTTCTGATGGAAACTATCTGAACCCAGCACTTTAAAGGGTGGGAGGGATGTATTTCCTATTCCCTGAGCCCTGGGTTGGAGTTCCTGCTATTCTCCTTAGTGCAGTCATTAACTTTCCTCCTCCCAGCTCACTCAAATAATAAAGGGAATTATTTCCTTCCTGTGTGATGAAATTCCAACGTGTTGGTAACACCAAATGTTGCAAAAGGGCAGGACAAGCACCCCAGGGAGCAGGAACTCCACGAGGGATGAAGAACCAGCTCATCCTCACTGTGGCCTCCTGGATATGGCTCAGCTGTTCAAATCCAAGCCCTTGCCTGTAGAAAGATTCCCTTTCCCATCCCCTTTTGCTGGGTTTTACCTCTTTAATGTGGAGGAAGTCCTTGGCATCGAAGGAGATGGCAGTGCTTGGGACAGGAACATCTTCATCCAGAGCCCCACAGTAACTCACGTTGGTCTTGACAGCAAATGCTACTGGTTTGGACTACAAACAGAAAAAAACACATCAAAAACACTGGGAACTTCTCATCTATAAAAAATCAGCCCTAATAATTTCCCCAGGCCAGCAGAGCTGGAGAACACCCCCATTTAGAGGAGAATTTACACAAATTCCACAAACATCTTCTCTGCAGATACCTTGACTCAACTGCCCAGGTTCAGAAGAAAGTGTGAATGTTACCAGCAGGCAGAAGGCACCTCCATGACCAGTGAGCAGAACACACCTTGGCCCTCTCAAGCTGGATGGCTGCTTGCTGCTCCCTTTCCTGGCGGATTGCTTCCCTGTCCTCCTCCAGAGACACATCAGAGTCTGAGGGTCTGCTCGTGTACGAATCTGCTGAGCCCTGAAAGGAAAGCCAGCTCACTGACAAAGCACAGGCAAGGAGCAGAATCCCCCTCCCCAGTCAAATTTTAAAAATATTTTACATGGAATCGGTTTCTTTGTAATTTTTGGAGTGATTTTTACAAAGATAAAAATGCTGAGGAAACCTCTCCTCTTCATTTTTTTACTGACACAGTAAAATCCAGCTCGGCTCTGGGCACTGTCCAAAAATCTTTATAATATTCATATCCCTGTTTGACAGCCTCAGACTCAGGGTTGTCAAGGGTTAGGTCACATCAAATATAATTAAGGAATTATAAAGCTTGGTTTGAATCATCCCTCCCCATGAATATGCTCTGTTGTGTAAGAGCTTTGTTCTCATTCACACAGAGGTTTCTTCTGGGCTTCCAGGGGGGAAAAGTGGCAAAGATGACATTATTAAAGCTGCTCAACAGCTCTGCATTGATATGACACGAAAGCAGCATGTTCAGGCAGCAGCAGAGAGCATCAGCCTGCAAGGGGGGAAAGAAGGGGCTGCCACAGTTGGATTTTGCCTTTTTTTGGACATTTTTCAGGATACCTGGAGTGGCTCCTCTCTTTATAGAGACCAGCCTGACTCCAGCATCCCACACACCTGATCATTATGTATGTGGGGCCAGTGGAAAAACAGAGCTTTAACCTTGCAAAACAGAGAATATTTACTCCTGATCAATCTGTGGCTCTGTGTGTTCCAACAGAGCCACTCTACACCATTATATCCTTATTGGTTTTTTTTTCCTTACAATGATTTATATCCTGAAGCACAGGCACTGTAGAACTCAATATTCTTACTGTTCATGTACTCAATATTCTTACTGTCCATGTAAAGTCACATATTCTTAAATACTGCTGTGAATACATGGCCATTGCTGTGGATCCATGTCCATCCCTGTCAATCCATGTCCATCCCTGTGGATCCATGTCCATCCCTGTGGATCCACGTCCATCCCTGTGGATCCCTGTCTATCCCTGTGGATCCACATCCATCCCTGGGAATCCACATCCATCCCTCTCAATCCCTGTCCATCCCTGTGAATCAAATCCATCCCTGTGAATCACATCCATCCCTGTGGACCCACATCCATCCCTGTGGATCCATGTCATCCTGTGGATCCACGTCCATCCCTGTAAATCCCTGTCCATCCCTGTGAATCACATCTATCCCTGTGGATCCATGTCCATCCCTGTGGATCCATGTCCATCCCCGTGGATCCATGTCCATCCCTGTGGATCCATGTCCATCCCTGTGGATCCATGTCCATCCCTGTGGATCCATGTCCATCCCCATGGATCCATGTCCATCCCTGTGAATCCATGTCCATCCCTGTAAATCCACATCCATCCCCATGGATCCACATCCATCAGGATTCTGCTGGCTCAGAGCCACTGATGATCCTGTGCTCATTCCTTGCTCCATACTCATTTGGGGCAAGGCAGATTCCTCCAGGCCAAGAGCGGGATTTGCCAACAGGAGCTTCACCCCCAGCTGTGATTTCAGACACACCAGAAAATTCCTTCCAGGACATCCCACACCCAGGGAGAGCTGGGAAAGGCAGGGAAAGGCTGGGAAGACGCAGAGTTCAGGGTCCTGAGCTGGAACAAGCACAGCATGCCCAGGCTGAGCAGTGGCATCAGGAGCTGGCAGCAGCTCAGCTCTTCCCAGCTGGGAAGCTGCACATCCTGCTCTTCCTTCTGCTTCCTCGGGGATGGAGGAGAGAGCAGGGAACTCAGCAGGCACAGAGCTGGGCCAGGCCTCACCCACACACCTCTCAGTGCCTGAGCCCCCTTTCCATGGGGAAATTCCTGCTGTGCCCACCCTGAGCTGCCCTGGGCCAGCCTGAGGCCGTTCCCT
>JAWWLW010000300.1:1342292-1354577 GCA_035041385.1 Myiothlypis coronata | reverse complement strand
GCTGGCAGAGAGGAAAACTTTGTAAGATAAGAAATAATAAACAATCTGAAGACTGAAATGTCGAGGAGTCCAGACTCATCCTTTGAACCACGGGCTTTGAACCCCGAACCATCCTGCGCGTGTCCGAGCAGAGACAGCAGCCGGGTCAGACAGGGAGCCACAGCAATATTCAACCTGAAGCAGCAAAACCCCAACACAGCCACGTTCCTGACGGCCTCTCCCTGCTCTCACATGGTCCTGGATTCCTGACATTACTCAGGGATAATGAGGCAAAACCCCCCAGAAGGCAAAGGCACATTAGCAAAGAGCATTAGTGGTTGCATTAAGAGCAGCCTTGGATATGGATCTGCTCCTTCCAGCACACACAGGGCTCCAAAACCCACAGTCCCCATCAGCATCCTCCCCATCAAACACAAACTCTGGGTTTCATCTTGCCCCTCCTGGATTACAGGCCCTGCTGAGGAAAATTCCTCTCTCTGATGGAAAGCTGCTCTTGTTGCCATCAGCAGAAGAACCCAGGGATGGATTTCAGTGATGGAAAGGGAAAGGACCATCCAAAACCAACCAGCATCCTCCCCATCAAACACAAACTTTGAGTTTCATCTTGCCCCTCCTGTATTACAGGCCCTGCTGAGGAAAATTGCTCTCCCCTATGGAAAGCTGCTCTTGTTGCCATCAGCAGAAGAGCCCAGGGATGGATTTCAGTGATGGAAAGGGAAAGGACCATCAGCAATCTCCAGCAATCCACCTTGCCTCCATCCGTGGGAAGGAGGCCAGCTCCTCACTCTCCTAAATTACTTGGCACAGCCCCACTCCTTGCCCCTTCTCCCTCTAAAGCAATTTCTCTGCCTCTCTCCCTCCTCCTCTGTTTTATAATAGAGATTAGATAAGAACCTGGTGCAGTGACAGCAGCTTCTGCCCTGGGTAGAGGCACAGCCAGAAGAACCTCCTGAGATCCCCTCTATCCCTGTTTTCCAGCAGAATGGGATCCGTGGCACTTGGAAGTCCTTGAAGCCAGCAGAAGAATAGGGATTTATTTCTGTTTCAAAAGGTTGTGCTGTTTGGGATATATCCTGGCACAGAGGACTCGGTGAATTTCAGGGTTTTATTCAAACAGGCTGGGTGGACGGCGTGCTTTAATCCTTGGAATTTCAAGTAATAAATTAGTCTGGTCTAATTTGACAGCTCTTCTGGAGGAAGCGAGGTGCCACCTATCCTAAAACACATTTATCTGACACTGTTATGTAAAGGCTGCTATAATTAAAGAGTGTGAAGACTCGGTTGTCACTTCCTCTTGGTTGGAAGCACCTCCAGTGAGAGGTAACTGGGCTACATTTGTAGGTACCCTCTATATTTAACGAGCTGTGAAATGCCTCTTCCCCAGGCGCTGTGGAGACCTGCAGGAAGCCAAGGCCTTCCAGAGGGTTTTTCAGAGGGAACAGTGGATGATCCCAGCTCCTGGGGCAGGCAGGGTGTGCTCCAAGGGTTTAACAGCTCCAGCCAGCTCCAAATGTGGCTTCCACTGGAGCACAGGATTGAGCAGAGCAAATCCCAAGCGGCCTCGAGAACAGCCCCGTGTGAGCACAGGGATCCCTCTGGAAGATGGGGAGCCTGGAATGAAGGATCCATGGGCAGTGACAGGGATATCATAGGGACACCAAATCCTCTGAAAGATGGGGAGCTCGGAATGAAGGATCCATGGGCAGTCACAGGGATATCCATGGACATCAAACCCTCTGGAAGATGGGGAGGTTGGAATGAGGGGTCTGCAGGATCTATGGGCAGTCACAGGGATCTCTATGGACACTGATCCCTCTGGAAGATGTGGAGCTCAGAATGAAGGATCCATGGGCAGTGACAGGGATATCCATGGACACCAATCCTTCTGGAAGATGGGGAGCTTGGAATGAAGGATCCATGGGCAGTGACAGGGATCTCTATGGACACTGATTCCTCTGGAAGATGGGAGCTTGGAATGAAGGATCCATGAGCAGTGACCGGGATGTCCATGGACACTGATCCCTCTGGAAGCTGGGGAGCTCAAAATGAAGGATCCATGGGTACTCACAGGGATATCCATGGACACTGACCCCTCTGGAAGATGTGGAATTTGGAATGAAGGATCCATGGACACCAATCACTTTGGAAGACGGGGAGCCTGGAATGAAGGCTCTGCAGGATCCATGGGCAGTCACAGGGATATCCATGGACACTGATTCCTCTGGAAGATGTGAGCTTGGAATGAAGAATCCATGGGCAGTGACAGGGATATCATAGGGACACCAAACCCTCTGAAAGATGGGAGCTTGGAATGAAGGATCCATGGGCAGTGACAGGGATATCCATGGACACTGACCCCTCTGGAAGATGTGAGCTTGGAATGAAGAATCCATGGGCAGTGACAGGGATATCATAGGGACACCAACCCCTCTGGAAGCTGGGGAGCTCGGAATGAAGGATCCATGGACACCAATCCCTTTGGAAGATGGGAGCTTGGAATGAAGGCTCTGCAGGATCCATGGGCAGTCACAGGGATATCCATGGACACCAACCCTTCTGGAAGATGGGGAGCTTGGAATGAAGGGTTTGCAGGATCCATGGGCAGTCACAGGGATGTCCATGGACACCAATCCTTCTGGAAGATGGGGAGGTTGGAATGAAGGCTCTGCAGGATCCATGGGTAGTCACAGGGATATCCATGGACACCAATCCTTCTGGAAGATGGGGAGCTCAGAATGAAGGGTTTGCAGGATCCATGGGCAGTCACAGGGATGTCCATGGACACTGACCCCTCTGGAAGATGGGAGCTCAGAATGAAGGGTCTGCAGGATCCATGGGCACTCACATGGATATCCATGGACACTGACCCCTCCAGCAGCTCTCAGACTGCTGAGAAGGTCCAAAACATCAAGTAACACCCCATAAAGCCAGAGTGGATTTGTGGCTGGAATTGTGTCAGATTTCCTTGCTGGAAGGAAGATGGGAGGGAGTTCTGTTTTTAGGAAAGATCCATGTTTTTATCTGCCCTGCCAAAAACCATCTGGGCCAAAGGATTAAGCACTTGTTTTATTCCTTATTTTCAGCTCCTCTGCTTTCCTTATGAATGCTAATCAATCTCCTTAGCTGCCATAAGTGCTGATGCTGAGTTTCTGTGCAACACTTCAGCCTGCAACTGTTGGGATGATGGGAAACGCTCTCTAAAAGCCAATTACAAACTTTATGGGAAGCTGCTGCTGTTTTACCCGAGCAGGGAAAGGCACCAGGGCATCCTGGAAAGCCCATCCATAGTGGAACACACCCAGCAGGGCTGCAGTCATCCCCCTGGGACTGGGAACAGCCAAGCTGCAGGGAGAAGGGGCTCTGGAAGTGTGCTGGGAATGCCAGGACATCCCATCACTGAAGATCCAACCTCTACAGAGCAAGGAACTGAAAGATTTTCCAGTCTCAGAACAGGCAAACAGCCCAGAGAGCTCCTGGTCGGGGTTAATTTCCCAGATGCATTTAAATATTTGCAGTTTTATCAGTGCACACTCATGAAAAGGTTGCTTGAAATGCATTTTTGATAAATTATGATTATCATGTAATAGTTCTTTGGAGAAAACAAAGCCTTGAGTGAGCAAAAAGACAACCCTGCAAGCTACAATGAAATTCCAGCTTTTGTAAAATACAGGATCTCATGGAGACATTTTTTTTCTTTAGCTAAACTGGTAAAACTACACATTTGATTTTGTTTTTAGGCTCAAGGAGTAGGGCAAAGGGTTTCTTTAAAAGAGTCAGACACAGAGATTTTAAATCCCAGTGCTAAGTAGAATTTGCTGCTCTTGTTAAGAGGGTAAAAGACTAAATAAATAAATAAATGGATAAATGGACACAGCTCAACTCCGTTCCCAGTTTGCTGCTTCCCCTTGGGACTTTACAGGGATGCCTCGATGAGGCTGCTGATTTTATTGCCTCTCCCTCTGCTTTATAATCCAATTACCACAGGCTGCAACACAGCACTTGGAATTCCATGGCAGGGGATGACAGGAAACTCCTCAGTTCCCTGCAGTAGATTTCCATGACTCCTGTCCAAGTGCAGAAACTGATCCAGAAATAACAGATCAATGAAGGAGGAACCACTTGTCCAACCTGATTTCTTGAAATATTTAGCCAGAGTACTTGAGAAGAACAAATATTCCTGGCTTTAGCTCTGCATATTTAAGTGAGCTGTGCTCCTTCCTGCAGAGTCTCTGGAGACCTCTCCTTATGCACCTGCTGAAACGATGACTCTGGGCTGTTCTCACCATCCAGGAGCACAACACAATCTGTGGAAAAATCCTCAAAATGATGACTCCTCATCTTCCTTACAGGACTGCCCTGGGACATGTAAAAACTCCATTTGCTGCTTTTCCCAGCTTTCACAGAGATGGGTTAACTGAGAGGGATTTTAAAATATTTTTTTCTGTTTTTTATCAGTTTTGATGAAGGGTGAGACACAAGAGATGTAAAACTCAGCACCATGCCATCAGAAGCCACCCTATTTCCTGGTTACAATCCCTTAGAAATGTTTTTCAGCCTGTTAGCTCTTCCCACACAATGCTGATATTAATCACCTGTATTTTTTCTAACACTTATCACCTATATTTGTGCCCCACATGGTCCTGCTACAATGCATCTTTCACAGTTCTAATTCTCTAAAATACCTAGTCTTTTTGCAAGGCCATATTTTGAAACTTGTTAAAACTTGTAAAACCCCTATTTCTGTATCTCTAATGTTTCTCCATTGGAGATGTTCATTCCATTCATTTCACTGGCAATTCTTGAAGGAAGATTTCCAGGAGAAGGACTCAGTGTCACCCTGATTTTTTAAGTTTTTCTGAGCCTTCTGATGTTTACATTCTTGTAATGAACTTTCTCACATACTCTATGTAAATAACTTATTGTTTTGCATTCTTTTATGGAGGAGGAGAATTTTGATGGGCTGTTGGTTTGTCCAGTGTCATTGGAGAGGTTCATCATTCCAAAATCCCTGCAGCAGCAGAGAAAGGACTGAAAACACCTCCTGCCTTTGCTTTCCAAAGGAGAAAAATATCATTCCAAAAGTCCTGCAGCAGCAGAGCCCATCCTCGTGCTACAGACCTGAAAACCAGATCTGGAGAATCTGATCTGGTTTCACAGAAATCCCAAAATCACAGAATCCTAGAACGGTCTGGGATGGGAGTTCATAGAATCCCAAAATCCCAGAATCTCAGAATAGTTTGGGATGGAAGTTCATAGAATCCCAAAATCTCAGAATAGTTTGGGATGGAAGTTCATAGAATCCTAGAATCCCAGAATCTCAGAATAGTTTGGGATGGAAGTTCATAGAATCCCAGAATAGTTTGGGATGGACGCTCATGGAATCCCAGACTGGTTTGGGATGGAAGTTCATAGAATCCCAAAATCCCAAAATCTCAGAATAGTTTGGGATGGAAGCTCATGGAATCCCAAAATCCCAGAATCCCAGACTGGTTTGGGCTGGAAGGGACCCTAAAGCCCATCCCATCCCATCCCATCCCATCCCATCCCATCCCATCCCATTCCCCCCCTGCCATGGGCACAGACACCTTCCACAGACCAGGCTGCTCCAAGCTCCAAAGCCTTGATTAAATCAGGTCATTTCTGACTCTCTGAACTCTTATAAAATGTTAATATTAACACTTATAAAATGTTAATATTTTCCCTCTGACTCTTCCATGCAGGTTCAGACCTGATTTTTTCCTTAATCTCTCAAATCCTGCTTTAAAAGACCAGAATCATTAGTTTATTCCAGTCTTCTACAACATCCCTACAGAGATTACTTAAAAAGCCCCAAAGTCTAAATAAACTTCTGAAAGTTTTTTCTTAGATCTAAAACTACCTACGAGACAGGAAGCAAAAATTAGGAATAAATAGGAAAGCATTAATATTCAGTGGCCCCCAAATAATGAATATTTAATTAGGAAAACAATATTAAGTATTAATTAATATTTTATGCATCACATTAATATTTAATTAGAATCCCAAAATCACAGAATCCCAGACTGGTTTGGGATGGAAGGGAAGTTAATTAAGAAATTAATTAACTTTCTAATTAATATTTTAATTAGGAAAGCATTAATATTTTCTGTGTCCCCAAAAAAGTTTGGGGACTATTATTTCCACCATGTTTCAAGTGAGAATTGGAGTTCACTTGAGAGCAAAAAATGGAAAAAATTCAGCCTGAGCAGCTCAGCCTGACAGAGTTACAAGCAGAAAACAGAATATTCTAATTGGGAGTGTGGAGAATAATAACTAATGGCAGCTCTGCCATCCCTGCCTATAATCATGATGAGCAATAGAGGAGCAGATCAGAACCTCATGTTCTCAGCATTTAATTCAGTGTCCAGATGAGGGAGCACAGAATTAAAAGGTGATAGAACTCAAAATTCATGAAAGGATTTATTTGTCCCAAATGGAGGAAAAGCCCAGGCTCTGTTAGAATGAAGAACTTGGAAGCTCATCCTGAAAAAATGATTGGCCCTGAATTGGAATATTACACCTGCTGTAGCTCTGCACATTGTGCAAAATTTAGGGATAAAGGCAAAGCTTTGACTTCAGCCTTGATCCCTTGGCAGGAACAGGTTTTGCAAAGGACCTAAAGTTGATTTTTTTAAAATATCTGTTTTCCTCTGCATTTTATTCTCCAAAAATATCTGCTGTGCTGGGCAGAATAACAGCTTAAACACACAATAATTCACTGAATTCTGGCAGTTACTGCTTTGCCCAGCACCCTGTGCAGCCAAAGGAAACCCAAACTTTTCGGGCTAGACCAGAAATTTAGAAGCAGAATTTTCAGATACATCAATGCAGTGATGAAAAACTGGGCGAAATAAAATGGCTCATTATTGCAATTAAATATTATATTCATGTAAAACACATAAAATGTCTTAGGAGGGAATATTGCTGCCACCTCTTGGTTCAGCAGGATGAAAATAGCAGGGTAAGATGAGCCAGAGAGCTGCAAGTGGAGCTTTCCTGGGTGTTTTCTCCAGTCAGGAATGTGGCTCCTGGAAACCTGTGGGTTTAGGATGGATTTCCAAAACCCACCTGGGAATGGGACACTGAAATCACCCCTGTTGATCTTGAGTGAAGGAAAATTGGCTGGGCATGGAGGGAGTCTGGAGGGGAAAAAAGCCATAATTTGACTTTACTGTTGAAATCCCCCTTGGAGCTGCACCAAGGGCCACAACAAAGGCCAAATTCCCAACAATGGAAATCCAGCAGGAACCACCAGTGTCCCTTTCTGCCCACCCATGTCCCACTGGGACTGTTTGCACCAGGATGAGAACAGGCACCAAGGCTCCTCGTGGCTGGCAGAGTCAGGAATTGTCATTGTTGCTGTTAGAAATGAAGGGATGGGATTATTTTCAGGCTAAGAATGATTTATTGCTTAGATAAATTGGAGTAGGAAATTTAAAAACTCTCTTTTCAACCTCAGGGGCTGTGAGATTTTAGAGGAGCAAGCAGTTGGCCATAGCTCAAGAGCAGTCACAGATTCTTCATTACCAGACAATATAAAACTTTCTAAACTAATAGACAGCTGCCACAGAATTTATTTTACTTTTATAACCTATTTTACTTACTTGTGCTGCACTGTGGATACTTGTGTTCAATGGCTTCTGTCTCACTTGCACAGAATGTTTCTGTTATAACTTCTAAAATCTGTTCCTGTTATAACTTCTAAACTCTGTTCCTGTTATAACTTCTAAACTCTGTTCCTGTTATAATTTCTAAATTCTGTTTCTCTTATAACTTCTAAACTCTGTTTCTATTGTAATTTCTAAACTCTCCTTTTACTCTATACAACCCCACCCCTACCCTATAAACCCTTCACCATCTTACCCCATACAGTTTCTCACTTATTTAAGGCACATTCTTCCTTACAACTATAGAAACAGAAGTTTATGATTTTTCTGTTTAATGTCTGTGTGCTGTATTTTTACATCAAATCTCCCAAGGCTGCAGACCAACCCCTCCTGTGTCTGTGGGAGTTTCTGTTTTCCTGATTCCCACAAGGAATACCTGACCCAAACCCTTCCTGCCTTGCACCCTCAAAGCCCACTGCTCCTTCTCACTCACCCCAGACTGAGCTTCTGGCAAAACTGTTCCAGTGGGAGATTCTGAGCCTTTGGCTGTGCCTCCTCTCCAGCAGCTGAGTCAGATTTTGGGTATCCCAGGCAGCAGGGAGGGACCCCATCCCACCCCTCTGCACTGCTTCACCCCTTCCCAAGGACCCAGAGCCCTCCCCAATGCCAGCTGGGCTCCCTTTGCTCCCCACTGCATCCCACCCCAGCCCAGGGGATGGAAGGGGGGCACTGCACAGGGAAGGCAGCAGCTCCATCCCACCCCAAAGCACCACCACTGAAAACCTGCAGGGAAACTGGAACCCCACAGCCACACGGGGAATGGGCTGAGCAAAAGGAACTGGGGCAAGTCCACTGTGAGAAATCCATAAATAACCCTGATCCTGCACAATGGGGAGGTGTGGAAGGGCCAAATGCTCTTAATCAGAGGTGAGGGGACCCCTCAAAGGCTGGAGGGTCCTTCCTAGAGCCAGGGGATTTAACCACAGCAGCTTTACAGACTTAGTCATGGGGAAAAAAATAAAAATAAAAGGGTTTTTATTAAACGTCTTCAGTACTTTTCATAGTAGCAGGAAGCAGGCATGAAGGATTTCACAGGTTCTTTTGTCCCTGGGCTCATTCCTGCCCACACACTTGCGTGCCCACTCTCCCCATGGAAATGGAGAGCCCTGAGCTCCTCCTCGTGCAGATAATTTGGGTTTATTCATCTTCTGCAGAGCCCACCTAAACCTTGGGGGTGTGAGGGGGTGGGGAGGGCAGAGGTGACGGAGGAATGGAGCTGAGTTGTGCTCAGAACTGGGAATATCCAGCTCTTGACAGGGCTGATACATCCAGGAAAGCATTTCCTTCAAATACCAAATGGCTCTAATTGAAAGCAGACTCTTAAATGCCTTTATCTTCAACGAGCAGGTATGAAGGGGTAATGAGAATATTCCTTCTAGTGCAGACAATTCCTCCTCTCCCTGCTAAGCACTGACAGACAACAGCTCCAAAATTCCTTCCCAACATCCAGAATGCAGATTAAACCTCGGTTTAGGAATCTGAGGAACCATTTTCAGACAAAGCTGTTGTGTTGCAAGACTCCCAGGCATCGTTTTCCTACCACAAAAAAACCCAGCAAACAACCCAAAGGCAATGTCTGACTCCAGAATCCTCCCCACAGTAATTTCCAGTGCAGCCAATGAATTCATAAATCCCAAAAATACATTTAATGAATGGAATAGGCACATTATGGCCATTTGTGGCCCAGGAATGCTTCACACACGGTGGCATTTCTTTATTTCAAATGAGCTGGTTGATGTCCAACACCTGAAAGAAGTGCCAATTAAAGGAGGTGCATTAATTAGCAGCTCTGGAGACCTGGACTCTGATTTGCAGCACTCCTGAACAGACACGTGGGCAGGACAAACAGGCTGGTGAGCCCAGGCTGTACTGGGGCCAGTAACCCAAAAAATGAACCCAAAACACCACAAACTGTGGTCTGGGTGACAGCACAGAACTGCCAACCTGCTTCTGCTCTTACAAAACACCACAAATCACACAAAATAAACTCCCAGCAGGAGGAAATGGCACCACACAAAGTGGGGAAAGCCAGTCCTGTGCTCCCCTGTGTCCTGCACTGAGCCAGGCTGTGGTGGTGTTCACAGGACAAGGGAAGAGGTGAGAATCTTGACTCCATGTTTTAGGAGGCTGATTTATTATTTTATGATATATATTAACATGATTATGATAATATTAATATTTTAATATATAGATATAAAGAAGATGATATATTAAAACTATACTAAAAGAATAGAATAAAGAATTTCATCAGAAGGCTTGAAAGGAAAGGAAAAGAATGATAATAAAATCTTGTGACTGACCAGAGTCCCAACACAGCTGGACTGTGACTGGTCATCAAGTAGAAACAACTCACATGGACCAATCAAAGATGCCCCTGTTGCATTCTGCTGCTGTAGCAAAGGATTTTTCAGAAAATGTGTCTGTGACACCAGTGCAAGGGAGGAGAGGATTCCGAGAATCCCTCCAAACAGGAGCACCACAGGGTTTGTGGTAAGTGGAGAAGGGGAGGCAAAGCTCCCACATTGGGGTTTTGGGCAGAGAGAAAACCCCCTGAACTCGAGTTCCAGTTCTGCACCCAGCCTTAGAGATGTGATAAAAAAGGGAATTATCAAACCCTGCTGCTATTTTACAGCTCCATTTCAACCTCACTGACATTCCCAGAAAACCTGGGGACTCCCCATCCCTGGCAGTGCCCAAGGCCAGGCTGGAAGGGGCTTGGAGCAGCCTGGGATGGTGGAAGGTGTCCCTGCCATGGCAGGGGTGGGATGGGATGGGATGGGATGGGATGGGGTTTAAGGTCCTTTCCAGCCCAAACTGTTCTGGGATTCTCAGGCATTGGGATTGCTGGGCTGTCTGTGCAGGAAGCAGATCAATGATCCTGTGGGTCCCTGTTGGAATCTGAAATGCAGGAACTCTCAGAACTTTGGGCCTGGAAGCCAAAGTTCAGAATTAAACCCAGGATTTGATCTGAGGCCTTGGAAAAGGCTCCCTAACTCAGGTGTTAGAAGTGAGAATGTGAATTTATAGTTTAAAGTAGAGACATGTTAAGCTAAGGAAAGTTTACAGTTTTAGAGTTTAAGATATAGAGAAAATAAAAGTAGTTCCAGAGGTGAACAAGGAGTTTAGGATGCAGCACTGCAGGTTTGTGTGCCACAACATGATGGCTAAGAAAGCTCACACACGAGTCCATAAGAGAAAATATTTAAGGATTGGGCCAAAACCATAAATATCCTTGTTGGCAGTGTTTTATTAGTCAATAGATCTTTAAAACGTCTTGTGACTGAGGGTCTTGGGACCTTGTGAGTCCTGCAATGAAGGTGTGAGCCCAACTCACCCTTCCTACCTATGCAGAAGAAAAACGAATCACATAATCTAAAAAACTCAGAGCTCTTGTCTCTAATTCATTCAAAATTCCCACATGTCCCTTTCCCTGTGGATATTCTGTGATTCCCTCTCCAGGAGTAGCTCTCCTGCATCATTCCCTGCTGGCTCTGCACAGAGTTCAGTCAGAAATGTTTGGACAGTGGGGCTGGACAGTGGCAGAGCCTTTTCCCAACTCCTGAGGTTCCATGGACAGCCAGGACTGCCAGGACAGCCAGGACTGCCAGGACTCCCTTCCCCTGCAGCCCCCAGAGTGACTCAGAGCACAGAGCTCACATTTATACTGATATTTATACACCAGTGATGTGCAAATCTGCACAGCATGACAAAGCCCTTCAGCTTTGGCACCAGGGTAACACTGAATGCCTTCCTCAACACTTCCATTTCTGGAGACAGAGGAGCATCAGATATCTATCAACCAATCAATCAATCAATCCCAGTTTTCATTTGGAAGCTTCTCCAGCACAACTGGGGAAAACAAAATTCTCTTTAAATTCAATAAAATCACAGCTACAAATTTCAACAATCACAGCTAAATCATTAAAAAATTAATATACCCAGCGAGAAAGTGGCTCCAAAGCAGCTGGTTTGGGAACAAATAAGGGCAGCTTTTACTCCTGGGGGTTGGAACTTGTGCAGGGAAGGGAATGGGGCTGGGAAGGGGCTGGAGAATCCCTGAGGGAGCCGGGCAGGGGCTGGAGAATCCCTGAGGGAGCCGGGCAGGGGCTCAGCCTGGAGCAAAGGAGGATCCAGAGGGGAAAAGCTCTGCAGCAGAGCCCTCCACAAACTTCCCACACTTTTTTTTCCCCTCACGTTTTTCTCCCATTTTTTGGTTTTTTCCTCAAGGCAAGGGAGACCCTGAGGGGCTGGAGCGGGGCCAGGGAAGGAAACGGAGCTGGGCAGGGCCTGGAGAATCCCTGAGGGAGCCGGGCAGGGCCTGGAGAATCCCTGAGGGAGCTGGGAAGGGCTCAGCCTGGAGAAAAAGAGGATCCAGGAGGGAAAAGCTCTGCATCAAAGCCTTCCTCAGACTCCCCTTATTTCTTCTCCCCCTCATGTTTTCTCCCACTTTTTGATTTTCCCCTCACGGCAAGGGACTGAAGGGCTGGAGCAGGGCCAGGGAAGGGAACGGAGCCGGGCAGGGGCTGGAGAATCCCTGAGGGAGCCGGGCAGGGCCTGGAGAATCCCTGAGGGAGCCGGGCAGGGCCTGGAGAATCCCTGA
>JAWWLW010000300.1:1287131-1323470 GCA_035041385.1 Myiothlypis coronata | reverse complement strand
GGATCCGAGGCGATGCCACCCTGGGGGAGAGCAGGATGATGGGAACCGAGGTGATGCCACCTGAAGGGTCAGGACATCGGGGACCGAGGGCGCAGGACAACGGGAAGCTGGGGCGATGCCACCCTGGGGGACATGCCAGCAGGAACCTGCGGTGACGCCACGCGGGTACACAACAGCGGGGACACGCTGCTGCCCCAGGAGTGCGGGACACCCCAGCAGACCCCCGCAGCCGCCCCTTGCACCGGGGGGCGTTCCCGGGCGGTGCCGCACAAAGGCCGCCGGTCCCCCCGCCCCGGGGCCGTCCCGCACCCCCGGGGCCGCCCCCGAGGCTCGGCCCAATAAACGCGGCCGCATTTGAACGCGGCGCCTCCCCCGGGCCCGCAACGCTCCGAGCGCTCCGCTCCGCCAGCCCCGCGGCACCGGCAGCCGGTGAGACGGGAACGGGGGCGGCTGCGGGAACGGGGGAGGAACGGGGAAGGGGAATTACCGAGCCCCGGTGCGGGGGGAGCGTTGAACGCCCCGGTCCCTCCTCCGCGGGCGGTGCCGGGCCCAGCCCGCCCCTTCCCGTCCCGTCCGTTCCCGGCGGGGCCGACCGCGTGTGCGGGGCGCCGGGACGGCCGGCGGGCACCGGGAGCAGCGGCGAGGTGGGTGCCGGGGGAACGAGGGGCTCTGCAGGGCGGGGGGATGCTGCAGGGAAAGGGGGAATGCAGGAGGAAGGGGGTGATGGGGACAGGGTTAGGGGTAGGTTTGCTTCCTCGTAGCCGCAGGGCGGTTTTGGGGTGGCTGTGAGTGGGTGACACCCTAAAGCTCCCAAGGTCCGCCCGGTGTTGGTGACAGGTACTGGGAGCTGCTCGCCCTCTTGCCAAGGGCGCCCCATCTCTGCTACAGGAGGATGCTCCGAGCGCTGGGAGCGGGGTCTGCGCCGCTCCGGCCGGGCTGAGCCCTGGGAGCAGCCGGCTGCGGCTGGAGGAATTAATAACAGCGCTTGTTTTGTCATCGGCAGAGCTGTCGTTGTCGCCAGGGTGGCAGACAGCATCTGCTGTCTGGTCCCCAGCCGTGGGCCCGTCTCCCTTGGAGCATCCCTGTAGGGATGGAGCCAAAATCCGCAGCCGAGGAGCACCCGGTGCTGGGGTTTTACTGGGTGACGCTTTGGGTGTATCCTGCTCCTCTTCCTCATGTGCTCCCCGATTCGGGGCCGAGGAAGGCTCTGGGCTCGTTTTCGCCGTGATTCAGCAGAGCGGGGCAGCTCTCTCCGAGCTCCGCGGGAATTCCCCAATCCCGCCTTTGCCGGGATGAATTTTCCCGGCTCGCTTTGTTTACTCCTGCCATAATCAGCTTTGTGCCTCCTCCACCTTGGGCTTTATCGCGCCCGGGGCTCCCCGAGTCACCGCGGAGCGACTCCAGCCCCATTTGCAAAATCAAACCAGATGGGCGCTTTGTTTTTCCTTACGGAGGGAAGGCTGGGAGTGAAAAGCCCTATTACAATGCAAATACCGGGCCGGCGTGAATATTCAAACCGCTGAGCTGCTTTTGAAGCTCTTTACATAAATTTATAGTGCTTTTATAGCCATCGCTGCTCTGCTGATCTGGGCTGGAGCTTGGTTAACAGAGTCGCTGCTCTCTGCCAACTTTGGAGGGTCTGGGGGTGTTTTTTGGGGGTGTTTTGAGGTGCAGAGGGAAAATGATGAGCGTGGTCAATGGGGAGGAGGAGCTGCCAGCTGTAAGGCTGACTCTGGTGGTGACCCTTGAAGAGCTGGGCGTGCTGTAAAGTGATTTACTGACATTAAGGTGCTTCATTGTCCTTTTGGGGTTTGTTTTTCCCTTTGGTTTCTCGGTGTGACCCTTTGTGGGGCTGCTGCTCCAAGAGGGGATGGGGTGTTGCAAAGTGAGCTGAGCTGGAAATTGTCCTGGAGATTTTGGGGTGGACACAGGGACAGGACACCGAGTTCTTCTCTCTGGTGACCAGTGACAGCACCCAGGGAATGGCTGGAGCTCAGTCAGGTTTGGGTTGGATTTCAGGAAAGGTTCATCCACCAGGTTCCTCAGGGAATGATGGCATTCCCAAGGCTGCCAGAGCTCCAGGAGTTTGGATAACACTCCAGGGATGCCCAGGGTGGGGATTTTGGGGTTTCTGTGCAGGGCCTGGAGCTGGATTCCATGATCTCTGTGGGTCCCTTCCAGCTCAGGGAATCCTGTTATTCAGCAGAGCTGCTGATGGATGAGATGCTTCATTAGGGAAGGAGATAATGAGAGTGAGACAACCTCAGCTCTGCCTTTCCAGCAAGAGCCCCACAGTCTGCTTTTGGTGGCTGCTGGGCCTCTCAGACAACCCCCAGCACTAAAACCTGGTGGGCTCCTGGTGGGTTTTGCCAGCTGTGCTCACATCACCCAGGCTGTCACAGGTGCAGTGGGAAGGGAAAGTTGCTTTAAAGTGCCCAGGTGTGGCCAAGAGTGTCCCCCTCTCCAGCACAGGGGGGACACTGGGAGCAGTGACATCCCATGGAGTAGGTGCTTGTGTTTGGAGGTGGCCACAGGATGCTGCTCTGCTGGGTAATTACTGCTAATTTCCAGGCCCTCATTTGAGTCGAGGCAATCAAGAGGAGCAGTAAAAACATTTTCCTCGCTGTCCCTTGGAGGTGATGACTTCAGTGGAGGGCAGGGATAAGGGCAAGGTACCCACAGCCCTGGTTAGTGATGCAGATCATCCCCAAAAATCCCAAAATCTCCCTTTTGTGCAGCAGCAAATGTGATTTTGTGTTGTCCTAGTGGAAACCCATGGCTGGGGGTTGGCATGAAGTGGCCTTTAAGGTCCCTTCCAGCTCAAATAATTCTGGGATTCTGTGATTCATCCTGCTTACAAACATCCCTCCACCCCTCAAAAAAAAAGTAATTGTGCTAATTGTGGTGTTTCTCCTTGCTGATGCCATTGATTGACCAATCTGTGTCTTCATTAGCTCCAGGCTAAAGTTGCTATCGATTCCAGGCGCTTAAATATGCGAAGCAGTAATTACTGTTTAAGCCTATATTGTTGGAGTTAAATTTAGCTGAGAATTTAGCCCTATCAGGCCCCTACATTGTGTGCTGTGAAGGTTATCTGGCTCTCAGGAGGGGGTGGATTATAAAAGCAGGAAAGAAATGCCGTTGAAAACTTCCTCTTCTCATCATCATCATCATCCCGGAGCGCTTTGCTTCCCCGGGCTGGCAATAAGGAGAACAGAAATAAGGAATAATGTAGAAATAAGGAATAATGTAGAAATAAGGAATAACGTGGTGCTGACTGTCCTAAACGTGCACTTTTCAGTTCTAGCTCGTCATGTTGAGGGGCTTGAAACAGCACAGAAGGGCAGCAATAAATCTGAACAAAGTGATGCCCTGTGCAGGGACCATCCCCTCTCCTCCTGGCGGGGGACTGGGGAGCCCCCGCTCAGCTGCTGCCTGCCTGCCCCTATTATCCCTGCTGCATCTCAGCTGCTGGCCCATCTGGAGCAGGGATGAAAGGCTGCCCTTTCACTGGGGCTTTGTGTGGGTCCCCCCTTCCCCGGCACGGCTGCTGGATGGAGGTGGCAGCGCCGCCGGGGCTCTGATGCTGCTGCCCTCATTATTCTGATTGCTGCCCCGTGCCAGCTCCTCAGGTAGGAAAGGAGGCTCTGGGTGGTTTTTTTTTTCCTCCCCTCACGCTGTGGAAGAGCTGCTGAATAATTCAGGCAGGAGAAGAGAGGAGAGGAGGCATCTTGGGTCACCTTGCGCAGCCGGCTGCGTGCCGGAGCCGCCTGCCTAAGATGGAGGTTGGGCAGGATTGCGGGATCGCCGGGCTGCCGGCAGCTCCCTGGGCCATCTGGGGCAGGTGGGCACCCAGCCCTGGCCTCCCTGGCCCTGGGAAACAGGGAATCCCTTCCCCAGGACCAACCAGGGGTGGTTGGTCCCTCTAAGCTCTGGTTGTCCCCACGGCGTGGGGATGTGTGAGGCTGTTCTCACCAAAAACTCACCTGGGCTGTAGGGCAGGTGTGGACACAGCTCTGATGCTCATTTCCTTTAGGGATTGGGGTTTTCCTGCTGTTTTTTTGGGGTTCCCAATGCTGGATTTGCCCAGGGTGAGTTTTAGGGCTCTGTGCTGTTGTGTCACTATGTCCCTCTAAGCTCTGGTTGTCCCCTGGCATGGGGATGTGTGAGGCTGCTCTTGCCAAAAACTCACCTGGGCTGTAGGGCAGGTGTGGTCCATGCACCTGATGCTCTTTTCCTTTAGGGACTGGGGTTTTCCTGCTGTTTTTTTGGGATTCCCAATGCTGGATTTGCCCAGGATGAGTTTTTGGGCTCTGTGCTGTTGTGGCATTTGTGTCCTTCTAAGCTCTGGTTGTCCCTTCCCAAAAACTCACCTGGGCTGTAGGGCAGGTGTGGGACACATCTCTGCTGCTCTTTTCCTTTAGGGATTGGGGTTTTCCTGATGGTTTTTTGGGGTTCCCAATGCCCAGGGTGAGTTTTAGGGCTCTGTGCTGTTGTGTCACTATGTCCCTCTAAGCTCTGGTTGTCCCCTGGTGTGGGGATGTGTGAGGCTGCCCCTGCCAAAAACTCACCTGGGCTATAGGGCAGGTGTGGTCCATGCACTTAAAGCTCTTTTCCTTTAGGGATTGGGCTTTTCCTGCTGTTTTTTTGGGGTTCCCAATGCCCAGGGTGAGTTTTAGGGCTCTGTGGTGTTGTGGCACTGTGTCCCTCTATGCTCTGGCTATGCCTTGCAAAAAAACTCACACCCCGATGCTCTTTTCCTTTAGGATTTGTGGTTTCCCTGCTGTGTTTTTGGGGTTCCCAATGCTGGATTTGCCCAGGGTGAGTTTTTGGGCTGTTGTGGCACTGAGAGGGGTGATCCCAGTGCTCCAGCAGCAGGGATGCTCAGGGATATACTGGGAGCTGGCATTTATCTCTCTGCACTAATGGGGGAAACTGGTTCTGGTCAGGTGCAGGAGACATCTCTGGGAGGGGCAGGAGGTGGCTGACCCTGAAGATAAGAGGCTCAGAGATGCTTGGGAAGCTCTGTGGGGTGGAGTCCTCCTTGCTGGAGGCTTGGCTGTGAGTTTTGGGGCCTCTGGAATGTGCAGGCAGGGCTCCCTGTCACCAGGATCCAGCCACTGTGCAGCCCTGGGGTTGCTGCTGTGGGAATGGAAACAAGTTTGTTGCCTTCCTCCTGCTCACAGGCACCTGAGTTTTTGGGTGCTGCCTCCTCCTCTGTGCCCCAGGTTGAATGTGTCTGTGCCTGTCTGTGAGAAATCAGCTCAAGAGGGATTTGAGGGGGAAAAAAATAGGACAGGGAGGGTGTGAGGCTCATGTGGAGGGGTTGTGTCCATCCCTGGAGTGCCCACAGCTGTGGCGGGGCAGGGGGAAGGACAGGCTGGGCTGTCCCTGGGCTCTGTGTGCTGCACCAGCCCTGCATCCCTCAGCAGATGTGGGATCCAGAGGATGCTCTGCCCTGGCATCTGCTCCTGCAGCCAGGGAAATCAAGGACACAGCTGCTGCTCTGCCTGCCCTGCAGATTTCCTGGCTGGGCTGGGCAGGGCTGTGGAGCTGGGCTGCAGCTGGAGCAGCTCTGGGGTGTCCAGGAGTGCTGCTGGTGGCCCAGGGAGCCACAGGAACCCTGTGAGGAGCAGAGGGGACAGGGCTGGCTGGGGTAGGACCCCCTGTTTTGGGAAATGGGGCTGACACGACCCCCAGCAGGCACAAAACCAGAATTCCCAGGGCTGGCTGGTGTGGGGTCATGGATGAGGCTGGGGTGCCCAGCTGGGTCCTGGGTGCACCAACTGCAGTGCCCATTGTCACCCAGGCACGATGACAGTGCCTGTTGTGCCCCAGGGTGGTGGCACATCCACGCCCAGGCTCTGTGGTGGCACTGGGTGACACTGCTGCCACCCAAAGCCAGCCAAGAGCCCTGGGCCAGGCTGAGTAAACAGCTCCAGCCAAATCCTTCATTTCAGACAGGAAATTTCCCTTTACCCCCTGCCAGAACAGCCCCTGGAGCTGTGAGCAGGATAAGAGGGGTGAAAACTTGACTTGGATGGGAAGATGAAGACCTGGGGCAAGCTGGGTCTGGGTTTTGTGTGCCTGCTGCAGGACACAGGCACATTTTGGCTGTGCCCATGCTGCTCTGGGTTTGCTGCCTGTCAGACCCTTCTGTGCCCTCAGCCAGGGTTTGACCTGAAACACCTGAGGGGAGCAGCACAGGGAGTGTGATGGTGCTCACAGGGGTCTGATGTTGGAGGAAGAGACCAGGATCTGACTCCATGTTTGAGAAGGCTTGATTTATTATTTTATGATATATATTACATTAAAATTATACTAAAAGAATAGAAGAAAAGGTTTTTATCTCAGAAGGCTGGCTAAGAATAGAATAGAAAGGAATGAATAACAAAGGTTTGTGGCTTGGACAGAATCTGAGCCAGCTGACTGTGATTGGCCATTAATTAGAAACAACCAACATGGGCCAATCAAAGATCTACCTGTTGCATTCCACAGCAGCAGGTAATCAATGTTTGCACTTTGTTCCAGAGGCCTCTCAGCTTCTCAGGAGGAAAAATCCTAAGGAAAGAATTTTTCCATAAAAGATGTCTGTGACACTGCACCATCCCATGTCCTTCCTCATCCTTCACCCCTCTCTGGAAATTGGGGCTATAAGCAAGGAGATAATCCTAGAGGAAAACGCTGCCCTTCTCTTTTCACCCCCAGCTCAAGGCAAAGAACAGCCTTGCTCTTCCTGCTCCAGTCCCACAAACTCCTGCTTCAACCTCTTCCCTCTTCACCTCTGCTCTCACCAGCTTTACCCCTCTCGTGCATCATCCTGGGAGTCGCTTCCCACTGGCCTCCCACGGGGATCTGGCTCTGGCGCCCTTCCCCAGACTCCCCGCCAGCTCCTCTTCAGAGGAGACTCCACTCTCCTGCTATGTAACTTGCAACGTCTGGAGCAGTTTCAGAACATCTTCACTGACAATTTCCTCAAAGGCCACTCTTCAAACGGCGACAAACCCGCCTTGATCTCCTCCGCGGAGCAGCGGGAGACGGACTGAGCCTGTCCTCTTAATTGGTGTTACTCTCCCATTATTTCCAGGCTGGTAGAAATCCTGCAGACTCCTTTTCTGGCTGGTGGGCAGAATGGGATTTCCTGGGGACTTAGCAGGGAGCAGCACTCCGAGGCACTGATAACTCAGAGCACATCTCCCTGGGGAAGAGATGTGGAGCCAAGGGCTTACAGGCACTGTCATTTCACGCCTGCCTTGGAGCACAGAGATGGCTCTGAACGGATTGGGAATGCCATCAAGCCACAGACAGGCCTGCTGCACCCAAACTGGGTCAGGGCATGCTTTCAGACTAAGGTAATTCCTCACAAGCTCAGCTGGTTTTCATATGTATTATTCTCATGTCAATCTTGGCTAAAAGCTGTCCGAGTTTCCAAGGTGGATAACTCCAGGCATTCTGGGAATCAAAGCTGTGATGTCCCCATCACTTCCAGGCTTTCACAGGACAAAATCAGTGTCCAACATTTGCCATCGACAACTGTGAACAAGCCCCAGCACAACTGACCACGAAGCTCTAGCACTGCTTTTTCCAGAGCAGAGGGAATAAGATAGCATCTGTAAGCTGGGGGCACCAAGGCATGGGTCTGCTGGCCTCCCAGTCCAGCCCACTGGAAAGAAATTCCTCCAAATTTGAGCAAAATTGGAGGCAAAGAAAACTCCTTCTGTTACCAAAGTGTTAAGACAGAGTTATGTCCTCACAGGCAGCAAGGACATCATGGAAGTGGACTTCCAAAAGTTGCATTATTTACACTGAAGGCTCAGCCAAGTTTGAGATAGATCTATTCATTTTAAATCAACATAATATTTATGATAGAGCACAAAAGATTATGGGCCAGAACCTCAGCCGGTGTAAATCAACACAGCACTTGACCCAGCTGAGGACCCAGTTCTGGCTGTTGGCTTTTAAAACTCTATTTTTCTTCAGGTCTCTTGCTCCTGCCAGCCACATCTGGGCAAAAAAAGCACCAAAAATATGGGGGCAGACAGAGACCTGTTCCCATGGTCAGGGCTGCAAGGATAGTGACCAAAGGTGAGGAGGAGATTTGAGAGGTGAAACAGCTAAAAAGGAGGAGAATTTAAAGAGTCGTTGATACCTCAGGTCAGGAAACCTTCGTTTTGTGAATTCTGCTATCCCCACAGAGCTCAGAGATGGAGAGTGGGAGTGCAGCTCCACAGGACTCCCCATTTCTGGTGGAGCTCAGGTGCTCCATGTAAAGCAGCCCTGATTCCATAACCACATGCCAGGGATGCAGAGGTACTGCCTACAGGCAATGGGAAACCACACCACCTGATTAATTTATTTATTTTTTTTATAGATTTGGCAAGATTTACCAGCATTTGCAGCCCTCTGCCCATCCCTCCATCTGCCCTGAGCTGCCTCTCCCCAGTTTTGGGGGCTGCCTGCAAGTTAAAGTGGAGTTTCTGTATCTTAGTCTCAACAATCTTGCTGATGTGGTTCCTGTGTCTCCTGTTGCTTCTGTGCCCTTGAGACGAGGAGTTTAGATGAGGTCCACCCAATCATCCTCACGTAACCCTAAGTGCGGCTAATCAAACGAGCAATTAGGGCAGGATGCTTCACTTCCACAGCCCTGTTACTGTGCATTCCCCAGCAGCTCCCTCTGAAAAGACACGGTGATGGATAACAACTCCATATTACTTATTAAACACCTAATACAGCTCTAACGGTTCTGTTTACTGAAGAGTGTTAATCTTAATGAAAACAATATTTGAGGCAGACTGGCAAGGATAATTCTCTACCCTTTTATCCAGGGATCTCAGAATACAGAAACAGTAATTGATCCTCACGGCATCTCTGTGGGTATTACACCTTTTTAAAAGGGTAAACAGAGGCACGGAGAGGTTAAATGGTTTGTACAAAGTGCATTTACTTCTCGTAGAGTGTTGGTAATGCAGTCCCCGAGCCCTCAGGAAAGCCAGGGAAGCATGTCTCTAACAAGAGAGGTCTGTGGCTTTTTATCCCCCTTGCCTCTGACAAGGCTGATTTGAGCTCTGCAGTGACAGAGGAGCTGAAATGGGGCTTCACAGAAATCAGAGATGGAGGAGACCCACAAGGAAGCTCCTCGTTATGTTAGGAGAGATCAAAACTCAGCGGGGCTCTAAACACTCCTGCTTTGGCACACGAGTCAGTCACTGACTGACTGAGATGTGCAGACAAAACCCTGCCCAGGCAAGAGATCATCCCAGGTCCTGGGCACCTGTGTCCCAAATATCTGGGACTGGGAACCATCAGGTTCACCTGACTGGATGAGTACCCCAGTGCCCAGGGCTGCCAGAGCATCCCCTCTCCCACTGCCCGGGCCAAGGACACTGACACAGGCAGGGCTGGTGGGAAGGGAGGAAAGAGAGCTGACTCCCTTAACCCAGAAAACTCCCTTAACCCAGAAAATTCATTTTCCTCTCCTTCACAGTCTTTTCTGCCCTGTCAAGCCAGGAGAGGGTGTAAGACAGGAAGAGGCACGACAGAGTATAGAAAACACTGCCCTGTGGCACATTCTCCATGTAATTTTCCAGCTCTAAGAGTTCACAGGCTGCCTCTGGAGTGAAAGAGATGTCAAGGTTCATAATATTTTCCTATTTTTCACGATAAATACTCTTTTACCATCCCAAAGCCTTCACTATCTACTACTTAAGTCCATCTCATAAAATTCATAAATCTTTCCCAAAATATCCCCCAGCCAGAAACGCCGAGGTTAGTCTCAATTCTAAGCAATGCACAAACCCTTAATGACAAGTTCCTGATAACAAAGGCACTCAGGCATCAATCTATCAATCCACAGGCTGGCAAAAAGCACCTTAAGAGAGGAAAGGGGACACACAGAGCCAGAGCTGAATCACCAATTTCATTAGGACAATCACCACCCAAATGCCTTCACATTTGCGTAGGGTTATTTGATTTCCCCCAGCACTGAAAGGTCTTTTATTACACACCAACAGCACCATAACAACAGGCCTGGAATGGGAAGGAGAGCCATCTAAATTAATATTGCTCCTGAGTTCCTCTGCCTGTGTCAGTAGGGACTCTCAGCGAGCCCCTCTGCATCAGGCCAGGTTTCAACACTTTGAACCATGTCACCAAAATGACACCTATATATCTGTATGTCACCAAAATGACACCTATATATCTATATGCTCTCATATATGCACTCATGCACCCAACTCTTTAGCAGGAGTTTCATTTCACCCAGGTATTCTCCTGACACCTTGGAAGTGTTCATTATTTAAAGCCCTTTATTTGCTTAAGTGGAACTCCTGTCCCTGAGGCTACAAGCACACCCAAGCAAAAACAACAGAAAAACACCCAAACCCAGCATTCAAAATGGGTACACAGACAGAAGGTCTGGCAAATCTGGACATTTCCAACGTCAGTATCTTGGGAGATGGAGACTGAAACAAATTGTTCTTAGCCCAGAGTAATTTCACGAGATTTTATCCATACAGCAAAGTCACTTTCCACCACCGAAAACGATTTTCTGCCATGCCTGCAGATATCACCAGAGCACTCTCAGCTCCTGAAAGTCTTGCAACTCAAGAGGGGAACTGGGGACATGCAAGTCACGTCCACCCGGATTTAGCTCCCACAGCCTGGGAAACACATCCCCTTAGAGCCCCAGAGCTGACAACCTGTTAGCACCACGAATTAGCCTGATCCCAGGTGGGATCTAACCCTCTGCATCCTGGGAGAGACAGGGAAAGGCAGACACAGCAGCTCAGGGATGGATGCTCAGCAGGAACGAGGCAGAGCAGCAGCAGAGCATTTACATGGGCACAGCAGCATTAGTGACCTTGCAGTTTGCACTCATCCCAGGCCCTGACTATAGACCCCCATCCCTGCTGGATCTGCCAGCCCCACTGAGAAATGAACTCCCATCCCTTCTCTCATGCAGCAGGAAGTCTAAATAAGTGCTTTCCACACATTCTGGGCTTGTGTACACACGGTTCCTGTACGAGCTGTACTGGCTCAGCAAGAAACAGCACAGCCCAGCGCGAGAGATGGAGTTATTCTGCCATAAAGGAGCTGTGTCAGGGATAGCTTGTTTGCACATGCATAGAGAAATATGCCAGGCAGCCCTGGCTGCAGGCAGCATGAGGGCTATCCATTATTAGGGAGTCTGGGAATGAGCCTTCCTCCAGTGGGAAAAGAGGGAAAACAGCAGGGACCTCTGGTTGAGGTTTGCAGCCCCACGGGATACCCAAAAGATGGTGCAATCCCAGGGAGGAACCCCACTTTCTCTCACCCCTCCCAGCAATGCAAACTCTCAGTTCTTCCTGAAGCCTCCAAACCTCTTCCAAATCTCCCAGTCCTTTCCTGATATGATGCTGGCACTCACATCCCCCTCTCCCTGCCCAGTACATCCCTGTCCCTGCCCATCACATCCCTCTCTCTCTGCCCATCACATCCCTCTCTCCCTGACCATCTCATCCCTCTCTCCCTGCCCATCTCATCCCTCTCTCTCTGACCATCACATTCCTCTCCCTGCCCAGCACATTCCTCCCCTCCTCTCCATCACTCTGCCTGCAGCAGCATCCCTCCCTTGTATGTATTTTGCTGGGGAACTTGTAGGGCTTGTCTGGCTAATGAAAAGCTACTTTGGATCCCCCTTTGGGCATTTCAGGAAGGATTAGCAACGTTTCTCCAAAGCAGACGCAGCAAGACAGTGTGTTTCTCTAAATACATCAGGGACTTCTCCGGTGCTTGGCTTTGGCAGGGGCTAAGTGCAGTTGTCTCACAAGTTGTCTCCTTGCTCGGGTGTACAAGAAGGAAGGTGCTGTCAGGCATTGATACAGGGCTGCTCGGGCTCTGCCTCTCTGGGGTGTTGCACAAAATAGCAAGTGAAAGCTGCTGCCTGCTGACAGCTCTGCCCAGCCTCACTCAGAACAACGTGGGCTGGGGAGAAGCTTCCCTGCTGAAGATGCTGACACTGGCACCAACTGTGCAGCCCTGGCAGGGAGGGCAGCAGAGCCCAAATAATCCTCTGCACTCCACAGAGCAATCATCTCATCCTCCTAAGTGTCCCCAGAGCAAGACCCAGGGATGGCCACCCAGTGCTTGCTTAAGGAGCACAAAGTCCAGCTTAATTTGGCATCTCCTGGTCATCCATGGTCTTTCTCTTAGACCCTGCCACAAACTGAAGTGAATTTCTGTGGGAATCCACAAAGTCAGAGGGTTTTGGGAAAGCTGAAAAAGGCAGGCCTCAGAGACAGCAGAACTGTGATTAGAGCTAAGGAGCAGTCATGAGATAGGTCAGCAGAAAAATAATTTAAAAATAGAAAAGCAAGGACAAATAAACAATGGTCTGTGTATTAACGCTTTTCTAGGATAACTCTCTAAGCTACAGAAAAGTTTATCTAGGAAGATATTAGGAAGTTTGAAGCTTAATAATGGAGCTCTGTGCGTTGTGTTTTAAGGCTTACAAGCAGGTATTGTATTTGAAATAAGCAAGCATTGTTTAACCAAAGGTACCTGTGCTTATAGTGGTTGGATAGAACCACTGTCAATATAGAATATATACTGTACAGATATAAATACTGTCAATGTGCTTTTGCTTTGTGTGATTGGTCAAAAAACTTTTAAAGTGAGTTGTAACATTAAGTTCTGTGTCTGCTGCCTGGGATGTGAGCTGCTGGCATCTTCCCATTGTCATAACCATGGAATGAGAGTGATGCTGGAAAATCAAACAGCTCAAGGCAGTTCCACAGCAGCCCTGTCCCATTTGTGATTTGTACACAGCCCCCAGCTGGTGATACACAGCTCCTAAAAAATGGCCCAGCCTCATTATTTTGTAGCACATGGAGCCATTCCAAGCCAGAACAGCTTCTGGAATATGTGCTGCCAGTCCCAGGTGCAAGTGGGAGCCACGATCAGCAGGCTGGGCTGAGAACCCAAACAATTCTGATCCCCTGGGATGCTCAGAGCTCCTGCAGCTGCATCCCCTGCTGGGTGCTGGCCCTGGGGCTGGGTGTGGATCCTCCTGCCCACCACGATCCCATCCCAGCCTGCAGGGATCCTCCAGGGCAGCCTCCCAGAGCTCCTGAGGCTCTGCTGGTGTCCCCAGGTGTTCCCTGCCCTGCTGAGCCCCGTCCTGCTCACCTTGAGCTCACCTGGAAGGAATGGGAGGGGAGCAGAGGCTGATGGAGCTGCAGGGCCCTGCCAGTGGGAGCAGAAGTGCTCTGGACATTCAGCAGACTTGGAAAACACAGAGCACAGCCATCCTCCTCCTCCATTGCCATGGAAATCCACAGCTTTCCATGCTGACCCCTTCCCCCTGTAGGGTTTGTGTGTGCCCTTCCCACTGCAGGGTTTCTGTGCCTTCATCATTTAGGGTTTCTGTGTCCTTCCCCCGTAGGGTTTCTGTGCCCTTCCCATTGTAGGGTTTGTGTTTTGAGGCTCCCAACAGCCTGCAGGGGCTGCACAGAGCTCAGCTCAAACCCTCAGCTGGTATTTACCCCAGGCAGAGCCACTTTGCCATGGAAAAACTCAGGTAATGGGTGCTGGAGAAGAAATTGGGGTTTGTTTTTTGTCAGGGTGCACAGGGTTATTATCCTTTAAATTAACACCAGCCAGTTCCAGCTAATGAGCTCCAGCCCACCCCGTGTGCAAGATGAACTCTTGCTAGATAGAGAGCTTTGGTTAATCTTGTAATTATCAGATGGATAAAATGATTCCTAACAGCCTGTAATTTCGTGGTCAAGCAGATAATTGCCAGCCCTGCACAAAGCAGGGAAAATCTGCCTTGCTGGAAATCAGTTCTGGGGTCAGAGGCGTCTCCCCATCCCTGCTCCAGCCCTGGAGGGCTCTGGGGACACTCTGGGGGTGACCTCGGTGCTGGGCTGGGCCTGCCCCGGCCTGAGCCCTGCCCGGCTCCCTCAGGGATTCTCCAGCCCCTGCCCGGCTCCCTCAGGGATTCTCCAGGCCCTGCCCGGCTCCCTCAGGGATTCTCCAGGCCCTGCCCGGCTCCCTCAGGGATTCTCCAGGCCCTGCCCAGCTCCGTTCCCTTCCCTGGCCCCGCTCCAGCCCCTCAGCCCCTTGCCGTGAGGGGAAAATCAAAAAGTGGGAGAAAACATGAAGGGGAGAAGAAATGAGGGGAGTCTGAGGAAGGCTTTGATGCAGAGCTTTTCCCTCCTGGATCCTCTTTTTCTCCAGGCTGAGCCCCTGCCCGGCTCCCTCAGCCCCTCCTGACCCTGAGGTGTGAGGGAGAACATTCCAAAGGGAGACCCTGCCTGAGGAAGCGTCTCAATCTCACCTGCACGAGGGCTGCAGTTGGGTCAATAAAAAGCAAAATGTGTAAATATTCCTCTGGGAGACATTTGGAGAGGAGGAGAAGAAGTAAAATGAGGAGGAGGAGGAGGAGGAGAAAAATGAGGAGGAGAAAGGGAACTTCCACCCCAGCATCCCAAGAAGTGGCAGATGCTCTGACACAACCTCTTGCTGCTGTCCTGCACAGGTCACAGCTTTTGTCAGTGAAATGAATCTCATCAGAAATCACAGGGAGTAAATTGATCCTGCCAGAATTCCAAGAGAAAACACCAAATCCTGTGTCACAAACCCCCAGAAAACACAAGGAGGAGTTCTGCTGCCAGCGTTGTGTGGAATCACAAGCACATGTTTCCAGCTGCCCTAATTAGTGTCTAATAATTGACTCCTGTCCCTTAAGGGGGTTCTTGGCTCTAATTGAGCAGCACCTGCCACGTCAGAGGAACAGTTCTGTGCACCCATTCCTTGCTCAAAGGCCACATTGACCCTTCAGTGCCAGCTCTGCTGCCAGCCTTGGCTGTGCACAGATTTGGGGCCCGTCCCAGCAGCTGGGAATCTGCATCAGGAGTCACTCCAGGACAGCAGGGACCCCACTGCCTCTGGGGGTGTTCAAACATCATCCCACTGATTCCCAGCACACCCCTGGGTGTTCCTGGCAGCACAGAACTCTCCCTGTGCCCTCCAGAGCAGCCTCTCCCCCGGCAGAGAGGGCACTGCCATGGCCAGGCTGGAGCTGCGAGCTCTGTCCTTGTGGACACACACACACACCCCACAGACCCTCTCTGCTTCCCACCACACGGTGTGGACAAAAAAAATGCAAATCCAAAAGCTCCTCCAAACGTTATTCCCTTCCTAAATTAGATTGAGCAATGGATCGAAACCAGAAATTAAATGCAACATAATGAAAAGTCGAGTAATGAGTTCAAATCCCAGGAGCTGCATCTCTCCTGGCACAGAAGGAAACCAAGGATGTCATTTCCATAGGTATGTGGGCTTGGGCAAGAAGCTGGTGCTCAGTTTTTAATGTACACAAGATCTACAATAGATTTAAACTCCTCTGGGACACTGATTACAGATCTCACTGACAGAATTCCCATTTGTTTTCAAATCAGACCCACAAGCACCACAGTGCTGCCTGAAGCTGATCCCTGCTGGTGGGACTTTCTGTTCCACTTCTGCTCACAGAGCCTGATTGTTCTGAGGGAGAACTTCCCTGTGGGAGGGTAAAGGACAGGGAAAACATCCCATCACCTGATTTTCCTGCTCTTAATTGGAAGGGCCCATCCAGTGTGGATGGGGGAATGACCCCCAGGGGGTCAGGAGGGACGTGAGTTCCCCAAAAGCAGACAGACAGAGGCCTGGCTTCCAAAATTCCAGGTCATGTCCTGCTGCCTTGGACACCAGGTGACACCAAGGACCCTCTGCCCAAACCACCAAGCCTGAATTCCCAGGCAGCACAAATGCACCTCTGGAAGCAGCTCCCCTGCCAGGCTGAGAGCTGCTCCAGGACATCTCCCAGGAGCACCAACGGCAGCATCTCCTCAGCCCTCCAGCATAACCCAAAACTGCCTTTCTACTCCTCTATCCTTATTTCAACTCCAGCCTGCACGGCTCAGATCACCCTGAACGCCAGACTCTTCCTGAGACTCTCACATGTCACCCTGGGAACGGGGACTGCCAGCCCCAAACGGCTGCTCTGGGCCGGGGCTGTGACAAGGAGGTGCCAGCAGGGAAATGAAACCTCCCTGGGTTATTGAAATCCCCCTCTGTGACAGAGCAACCTCCATGGCCTGAGCACAGCACGCTGCCACGCGTGGCAAGTGCCCCTGGATCCACCAAGGGCCCATTCTGCTTCCCCTGAGCCTCCTTCCATTCCTCTGGAGTCCCAGGGCAATCTGGGATGCAGGGTCATGCTCTGGGGAGTGCTGCACACGCTGGACTTGGGAATGAGATTGATAATATTTACTGCAAACAGGGGTTTTAGCTGAGGGTGATGCTGCGGGGGGCTCGGGATGTCAGTCTGTGTCTGAGCAGGGACAGCTGGCAGGCAGAGTGGGAGACTGGGAACAGGGATGGAAAAGGGGGAACAGGGATGGAAAAGGGGAGCAGGGAAGGAAAAGGGGAGCAGGGAAGAAAAAGGGGAGCAGGGATGGAAAAGGGGAACAGGGAAGGAAAAGGGTGGCAGAGAAGGAAAAGGAGAATGTTAGCATGAGGCTCCACGCTGATGGCTACCAGTGCTCCTGCAGCGCACGGGGCTGCTGTGCAACCAGCTCTGAGCAGCCCAACCTCAGATACCGATGCTCTTGACACACTTAAAACCATTTTCCCCCCAGAAATGCTCAAGTCAGGAGATCACTAAAACCTCAGCTCCCATTCCCTACGCCAAGCGCATCTCCCGGTGTCCCGGGGAACAACGAGGAGATGCCCAGCGGGTCAGTCACCGCCGGGAGCCCGAGGCGGGGACGATCCGTGCGTTCCTCCGGCCGCAGCCGGGCTCTGGGGCCGCTCCCAGCCCCGAACTCCGCCGTGCCCGCAACTCCAGCGGTGCCAGCGCCGGAACCGGCGCCGGAGCATCCCCGGGGCATCGGCACCGCACGGGGGTCCGGCCCCTACGGGACGGAGCCGCCCGAGACCCCCGGCCGTGCCCGAGCCCCGGAGCCCCCGTTTGTGCCCGGAGCGCCCCGTTTGTGCCCGGAGCCCCCCGTTTGTGCCGAGCCCCGGCGCTGACCTGCCGCAGGATGAAGCTGGTGGAGGTGGTGCTGCCGTCCGAGCGCTTCAGGCGGCTGCGGCGCGTCGCGGTGCCCCTCGTCACCTGCCCGGGGACAAAGCATCAAGGTGGTGTCACGGCCCCGGCCCCGGCCCCGCCGCCCCCGGCCCCGCACGCACCGCGGCCATGGCTCCGCGCTCCCGCCGCTCCCGCCGCTCCCGGGCGCTCTCCGGGCGCAGCGGAGCCGCCGCCGGGGCGGAGCGCGCTGGGGAGGGGGCGGCGGGCGGAGGGCGGCCCCGGGGCGGGGCTGGGACGGCAAAACCCCCGGAGCCCGGCCCCGGCACGGTTCCAGCCCGGGGGGCGAGCCCGGAGCGCCGCTGTGCGCTGGGGATGGGCGGGAGAGAGAGCCGGGCGGGCTCATCTGGAGAGGGGAAGGATCCGGGGATCCGGGAGAGCTGGAGAGGGACTGGGGACAAGGGATGGAGAGATGGAGGGAATGGCTCCCACTGCCAGAGGGCAGGGATGGATGGGACATTGGGAATTGGGAATTCGCAGAGCCGCTGGGGCTGCCCCTGGAGCCCTGGCAGTGTCCCAGGCCAGGCTTGGAGCAGCCTGGGACAGTGGGAGTGTCCCTGCCATGGCAGGGGTGGCACGGGGTGGGATTTAAGGTCCGTTCCTTGGGGGATGCCCTGGGCAAGCAGCGCCCTCTGAGCCCACCGGGCCCCTCCAGCCGAGTCCAGGGCCCTGCCAGCCCTTCCAACATCCATCAGCACCGACCGACAGCACTCCCAGCCCGGGAGAGGGCTCCATGCCCAGGGCACGGCGGAAAACAAGCTAAAGCAGGAGATGAGGAGTTGGAATAAAATCCGAGGAAGATTTGGAAGCGGAACCTGGATTTCCTTCCCACTACCGAGCTTCACCTACAGGCACATCTCACCTCCCACCGGGACGAGCAGGGCAGCAATGGGCACATCCTCAGTGACACTGGGATGAGCAGGGCAGCAATGGGCACATCCTCACTGACACTGGGATGAGCAGGGCAGCAATGGGCACATCCTCACTCACACACTGGGATGGAGCAGAGAGCAATGGGCACATCCTCACTCACACACTGGGATGAGCAGGGCAGCAATGGGCACATCCTCACTCACCCCTGCACACCCTGAGCACATCCTCACTCCCACCTGCACACCCTGAGCACAGCCAGCATCCTCCTGCCTCACTCCAGACACCAAATCCTTCCAGAATTCCTTGGCTGAAAGGAGCAGCCTGGTTTCTGTGGCCGAGGTGAATGTGGGTCACCGAGGCTGTGGTCTAAATGAGATTATTTCTACATTGTTTCATCACTGAATTGGTCCTAGGAAGGCATTTCTGTTGAAATATTAACCGTGGGGTGGCTGATTTCCCAGGGAAAGATTCTCTCCAGAGAGCCCATGGATCTGGCTGGGATTCAGAAGGGAAAACAAGCCAGCATTTCCCAATAATTCAGGATATGATTTGGCTTTTTAAAGGTTGAACTTCCAGCCTGAAGTGACCCTAAATCAACCCACTGGGGTCAGAAGGGCTGTAAAAAAAAGGATGAAAACCAGTGATTGATGTGTAAATGACAAATTTTGGGGCTCTTTGCAGGCAATTTTAGTGTCCATGCACAACCTCAGCAGCATAATAAAAGCCCAGGGATTCACCCTGATTGTTTGGGATGAGCAGAATTCTCAGGTGTTTTTGGTGTCCATGCACAGGCTCAGCTGCAGGGTTAAAGCCCAGGGATTGACCCTGAATTTCTGGGATGAACAGAATTCTCAGGTGTTTTTGGTGTACATGCATAACCTCAGCAGCAGGGTGAAAGTCCAGGGAATCACCCTGATTTTTTGGGATAAGCAGAATTTTCAGGCATTTTTAGTGTCCATGTACAGCTTCAGCAGCAGGATAAAAGCCCAGAGATTCACCCTAATATTTTGGGATGAGCAGAATTCTCAGGTGTTTTTGGTGTCCATGCACAACCTCAGCAGAAGGATAAATGCCCAGGGAATCACCCTGAATTTTTGGGATGAGTAGAATTCTCAGGTGTTTTTGGTGTACATGCACAGGCTCAGCAGCAGGGTTAAAGCCCAGGGAGTCACTCTGGTATTTTGGGATGAGCAGAATTCTCAGGTGTTTTTGGTGTCCATGCACAGCTTCAGCAGCAGGGTTAAAGCCCAGGGATTCACCCTGAATTTTTGGGGATTAGCCAGAATTCTCAGGTGTTTTTGATGTCCATGGACAACCTCAGCAGCAGGGTGAAAGTCCAGAGATTGACCCTGATTTTTTGGGATGTGCAGAATTCTCAGGTGTTTTTGGTGTACATACATAACCTCAGCAGCAGGGTTAAGCCCAGGGAGTCACTCTGATATTTTGGGATGAGCAGAATTCTCAAGTGTTTCTGGTGTCCATGCAGATTCAGCATCAGGATAAAAGCCCAGGGATTGGCCCTGATATTTTGGGATGAGTAGAATTCTCAGGTGGTTTTGGTGTACATGCACAGCTCAGCTGCAGGGTGAAAGCCCAGGGAATCACCCTGATATTTTGGGATGAGCAGAATTCTCAGGTGTTTTTAGTGTCCATGTACAGCTTCAGCAGCAGGATAAAAGCCCAGAGATTGACCCTGAATTTTTGGGATGGGCCAGAATTCTCAGGTGTTTTTGGTGTCCATGCACAGCTCAGCATCAGGATAAAAGCCCAGGGATTCACCCTGATCTTTTGGGATGAGCAGAATCTCAGGCAGGACCACAGGACTCAGCTCTTGCCTCTCTGAGCAGGGAATTCTCCTGGGTGTGTTTGTGAACAAACGTTGCTCATCCCACAGCCAGCTCTCAGTGCAAGCAGGGGCAGTGCCTGGGAGTTCTTAGAAAAGATGCACAGATAAAAATAAGGGAAGAAAATCATCTCCATCTCAGGAAATGATCCCTGAGAGAGGCCACAGCATGGAGGGACAGAGTCCCACAAGCCCAGGGCCATCCCCACCAAACCCTGCAGCACAAAGAACACACAACAGCACGTGGAAGGTTTCAATAATCTGATTTTTACCATTATTTCTGGAGCCAATTGGAGAGACAAAGCGTGGCTGACATCAGGGGACAGAGCACAAGCCCTCAGAGCACTCTGGGGTGACAAACTGAACACACACAGCAGGTCCCCAGCTCACACCAAAGGAAATGGATCTCACAGTGACATTCAACACCCATGAAACAAAAATACCACGTGGAAAGTCTCATTAGAAAGGTTCCTATGTTAAGGGTTTATATGAAAAAGCAGGAGTTCTCCACCCTGAATTCCTGATAGAAAACAGCAGGTAGAAACCTAAGGTAGAAATCTGGAGTTAGAGAAATCCTTTGGCAGCATGTTCAGTTACAATCAGGCCTTAAAAATAAATATGATCATGTCTAGAAGTATGAAGAGAAACACCAACCCCCTCTAAATACACTGGTTTAATAATAATTAAATTATTTTACACTATCTACAAGTTGCATATCACAGAGTTAGGAGTAGAAGAGGTGACAGAAGGACAAATCCTGCTTTTATAAAAGTTCAGGCATGTGTGGAGCTGTGTAGAAAATCTCAGACAAATGAGTATATACATTATTTATACTTAACAATTAACATCATCAAATCACATCTGGCTGGCTCAATTGAAGATTTCTCTTGGCCCAAAGCTCAGAATCCAAAAAAACCACAAATTTAAATTTCCTAACAAACATGGAGAATTGATAGCAACGAGAGCAAGGTTTAGTTCTACCCCAAACCAACTTGGAACAAAGTAAACTCTGACAAATAAAACTTCAAACAAGAAGAATTTGGAAGAGCAGCATTGCAATAAATTCATTTCCTCAGAAGACACAAGGAACAAATTATCAAAACACTTCAGTATTGCCACGTGTGTTATTTGTACTGAGCTACTTCCAGGGGAAGGATCAAGACAAATTTAAAGTCACATCCAAAGGAAAGACAAAATCCTCCTTCCAATTGCACACATTTAAATAAAAAGTGATTTAAAGAGCACTTTCTGCATGAGCACGAGGCTGCAAATATAAGGTCAAGATAGCAAATAATTAAATAAAAGGAGGTGCTGAGCAGAGGGTGGGTTTGGTCACTCAGCAGCCTGGAGTTCCAGTCTGGGATGAAGTTTATACATCAAAAATGCTCACTTAGACATCTGGCAGCTTCCTGCATTTAATGGAGATGTTTTTATCAATAATTTGCTTCCATTATTTCCCCAAACCAAGGATTATCACTCAACAGAGGTGGTTAAAAGCAAGATAAATGTGACCATGCTCCAGTGAGGAGGTAAATAGGAGGATGAAGTGATTTTTTTTGTTCAGCAGTTGAAACAAGAAAATGAAAGAAATCCCACATTCCCACAGGATAATCCAGCTCATGTGCTCCCTTGGACAAACCCCACCCTTCAAAAAGTGCATCAGGGAAGAAATTCGTGGATTCCTTTTCTCCCCAGTGAAATTCTTGGATTCCTTTTCTCCCACTCGTGGCCAGCTCTGAGGCAATCCCTCCTGCAGGGAAAGGCTCTGGATTTCCTGTGCACAGGAGCCCAATCCCACCCCCAGCACGTGGGTGGCCTCAAATCCCCCTTTCCCAGTGGTGCAGAGCTCCTCTGGGCTCAGGGCTGGCTCAGACATGGACACAGGGGCAGAGAAAGGAAATCCTAGAGAGGCAGAACCCCCTGGTTCCACCAGGAGGGTTCTGTTCCACTCAGCTCCCCCTGCAGAGGGAACAGATCCTCAGGGGCTTCAGCAGCTTCAAACATTCTCCAGCCCCTCCTTTCCCACAGGGAATTCCAATGCTCCTTCACTTCTACATCCATCCAGAAAGGAAAACTGCAGAGAGATCCTGTGGGTTCCTGGCTCAGCACCTTGGATCCACCTGGAGCATTTCCTGCCTGCCCTTCCCAAGGGGCCTCGTGCTGGCAGCGCCACCTCTGCCAAGACACCGGGCAGTTGGAGGAAAACTTGTTTTCCTCAAGAAAAAACACAGCAATTCTTTGTGTTTTCCAAACCACAGAGGCAGCAGTGTTAAAGCCCTCTTTTCCTCCTATTTCCACAGGGATGTGGTGTCCTGAGGGGCAGAGTTTCCTCTTCCAGCTGGAGCCAGGGACCCCTCGGATTGCATGGCACGTCCTTCGGGAAAGGGACTCCAAAATGCAGAGGTTCCCTAAAGCCACTGGGACAGAAGGATCACAGAAGACACCAGAGGAGGCAAAGCAACAGCATCTCAGCATCCTCAAGCTTCCAGAAACACATTGCAAAGAGAATTATTTTGGGACAATCTTTCAAAGATTCACAAGTGACGTTTCCCGAAAGCGCAGGGAAAGAGGAAAAAAAAAAAAAGGACTCGGAGGAACGGGGGAATTATTTTAAACCATCCCCTAATCTAGTTCAGGATGCAAAAATGCAAATAACCATCAGAGCTGGTGCCTATTTTTACTCTGCACCACCCTAACACAGCGAGTTGGGCTGTTGGAGAGGAGGATGGACTTTGATATCCACGGCAGGGACTCCCAAAGAGCGCCAAGCTCGGAACTCCTCCATCCCAGCTGTTCACAGCAGGGGCTGCTGATGGAAACTGGGCTGCTGCTGGAGCAGGGAATGAGCAGGAAGTGCCACGGGGTAACCTGGTCCTTGGCTGCTCTGGAACGCTGCCACGTCCACGCCCATCTGGTGCTGGGGGAAGGCGGCGGCGCCGGTGACGCTCGGGAAGGGCTGAGGCAGCGCGGGGTCGGGGCTGCGGGGACACAACACCAACCACGCTGACAGGGACACTCAGGGACACCCCAGGGACACCCCAGGGCCAGCACATCCACCACAGCACCAAGGGCACTCCCCAAACAATGAGCCTAAATATGTACATTTTCCTAAATATGTACATTTGACCAAAAGGGTCGCTTTTTAAGCAATTTCATGTTTTGCTGGCTGCTAAAATGCAATTTTTGACATGCACGCTCTCAACTGCAATCAGCTCTGGCCTTGCACTTTCCCTCCTGTTATTCCTCCGTGCTAACAAACAGAGTTTCCCAGGAATTTCATGCCCCTAACATGGCAATTTTTATAGTTTTTGCCCTAAGAAGCATTTTCACCCTCAAAATTCTTTCAGCAGCTCAGTAATTCTACTACATAACTTTAACTTTTTAACTTATTTGTGCTTTTTAACTTACTCTTGCTTTTCAACTTAAGAGTTGAATGTTGAACTTAAAAGTTGAACTTACTTACTCTTGCTTTTCAACTGAACTCTTGCTTTTCAGCTTACTTAACTCTTGTTTTTCAGCTTACTTACTCTGGCTTTTCAGCTTACTTAACTCTTGCTTTTCAACTTACTTACTCTTGCTTTTCAGCTTACTTAACTCTTGCTTTTCAACTTACTTACTCTTGCTTTTCAGCTTACTTACTCTTGCTTTTCAGCTGACTTACTCTTGCTTTTCAACTTACTTACTCTTGCTTTTCAACTTACTTACTCTTGCTTTTCAACTTACTCTTTAACTTACTCCTGCTATTTAATTTTCAGTCTTTGGTGCTGGGTGTTTAAAGCCAAAGTCAGAGGTTCCTTTTCAACCTTCCTCTCTTAAAACCTCCCTGGGAAACGTCCTTGTGCAGGATCAGTCTTACCCAGAATAATGCTCTCATTGCTCCCTGGTTTCCTAAAATTGGTATTTTCTGAGGTCAAAGGTTTCCTTTTTAACTTTCCTCTCTTAAAACCTCCCTGGAAAACCTCCTTGTGCAGGATCAGTTTTACCCAGAATAATGCTCTCAGTGCTCCCTGGTTTCCTAAAATTGGTATTTAGATGTGTTACTAAATGTAAATGCCACGAGAACGTGCAAAGTGGCAAAATTCCCCCCAGAAAAAAGGATTTGCTGGGTCCATACCTTAAATAAGCAGCTGGAGGTGGCTGAGTGGCTGCAGAGTTGATGCTCTGGGGCAGGGACCTCACCTGGCCCACGTGCTCCGGGGCCAGGCTGTACCCTGGGGACATGGACACCCCCTGGATCAGGTAATTCCCACTGGGAGGCTGCACAGGATACGACTGCAAAGCAAAGCAAGGCCAGCAGATTTGTGCTCAGCAAAGCTTTGGAGTGAACTCACCAGAATATTCTACAGCTGGAAGCAAAACCTGCACTTGCTGCCAATTCTGGTTTAAATAATGCAAGATTCCCTCCAAATTCAGGTGGCACGGGCTGGAGCTGCTGGTGGGGGGTGGATTTGGGATAAACAGGTTTGTCCCAAATAAAGCCCAGCATTATCCTGCATTTCTAGGCACCAGTCTTGGGAGGAAACAGCAACTCCAGTTGCCTTTTGGCTTAAATTACTTTGTAACCTCCAAATATAATGAATTTTCCATCGTTACTGGAGTTAAGGACACAGAATTACTTTTAACTGACATATTTTCAGATCTAGCAGTTGCCATGGCAACTATTCTTTTCCCACTGAACAATTAACATGAAAGTAAAATTCATTTCAAGTAAAAACCCTCAATCTGTGCTTTTTGAAAATCTCTCCTTCCCCTCCATGTTTATTCCTTAAGCCATCATTAGGGACAGTGTAAAACAGTTTGGAGCACAAATACCACATGTTTAGAACTGATACAAAATGTTCATTTTTCTAAGGGCAAAAGGAGCTAAAAGCAGAGTGTTTCTATATTTAGCAAAAAATACACTTGGGGATTAATACAGTGATATTCCAGTTGCTTCCCATCCCCACCAGTAGATAAGAAGGGAACATTTGACTTGGAGATTGACATGACTCACAGCAAGAATACCCACCAGGCTGCTGCAACACCCAACCCCAACTGCAAGAAATGAATTATGGAAGGGATCTTTTGGAATTTTCAACAGTGGCCAAGCAAAACCTTCTGTTCTAGTGCATAAATCCCAATTTCTTGCAAAGGCAATGTCAGATTGCTCGTGGGCTCCCTTTGCTTTTTGCTGGGATTTTTTTAAACCAGGGATAAGCAGCAGGGAATTTCCAGATCCCATGGAATTTCCAGATCCCAGGGACACTGACCTGCACAGAGACTCCAGAGGAGGTGGGTGGGAATTGTGCAGGGTGCTGCAGTTTGGAGTAGGCTGAGTACATGGGGCTCTCATTCATCAGTTTGTTGTAGAGCTCCAGAGCTTCCAGAACCTTCACGTTCAGCTCGGATAACTCGGAATGTTTCCTGTTCCAAAACAAATGGAGAGGGCACTGAGCTGCTGGGACATCACACATGGGGAGGAAAGACCAGTGCTGCATGAAATATGCAAGAAAAAGAAGCCCCTGAAAGGTAAAAGGACATTTTTTAACCCATTAATAGTGAAAAATTGCTGTTGTGTGAGTGGAAGGAAAATCCAAGAGCTGCACAACCATTGCTGGCACCAAACCAGCAACTCCCAGGTGGAATTCCCTGATCTTTTCACCCTCAAATATCCCCAGGAGTCACAGAACCATGGAATGGTTTGGGATGGAAGGGATCTCACAAGATTTCATTCCAACCTTCTGCCATGGGCACCTCCCACCATCCCAGGCTGCTCCAGCCTGGCCCTGGGCACTGCCAGGGATCCAGGGGCAGCCCCAGCTGCTCTGGCAATCCCAGCCCAGCCAGGAATTCCCAATTCCCAATGTCCCATCCATCCCTGCCCTCTGGCACTGGCAGCCATTCCCTGGCTCCTGTCCCTCCATCCCTTGTCCCCAGCCCCTCTCCATTTTCCTGATCAGCCCCTTCAGGCCCTGGGCAGCCAAACCTGAGGAGGGAGAGGTGAGGAAAACCTGGAAAAATCACAAACAGACTGAAAATTCCAACCTCTGGACAGGCCAGAGAAGGCTACAGGCACAAAATGCCAAAGTAAAAAGCATCTGTGACCTGGGCAGGGAATTTTGGGAGAGCAGCAATCAAATCTCAGTGCACACACTCAGAACTTGATATTTCAGCATTAAAAAATAAAGTGGGTAAGTTTTTCTTGCTAAGTTTTTCTTGCAAGGTTTTCTAGCTCAGGAGATGAAAGCACCACGGAAATCTCATTAAACCTGCCCAATTTGAAGGAAATGAGTGAATAAATTGAGCTCACCTATCTATCTCTTCTAGTTTTTCATCTATCATTGGACCCATCTGTTGGCAGATATCTGTGAAGACAAAGTGTTGAGGCAGTTGATGTCTTGCACAATGAAATGTTTAAATGCAGCCAGAAATATTTTATCCATCTACAGTAAAATTAATTTCTTATTTATTTCAGGGCTGGGACTGGAAGATGGATCTTGCAAAGCTCAGGTATTTTACAGAGTTGGGAGTTATGCAAATGACTCTGCTAAACGTGGAGCTGGCTTGGAACTATTAAAAAAAATTCAAATTATCCCCAGAGCCCCACACTCCCACGGTGAAATAAGTGTTCTCCAGCACTGTTAGTACAGAGCACAGCTCCCCTAAGCTTAAAATAAACACAAAGAACTCCCAGCTCAAGCCACAAAAGGTAATTGTGAGAAGAAGTCATAAAATAGAGCTCATTTAGTACTGCAAGTACCTTCTGAGTTGAGAAGATCTGGAGAATCCAGCTTTAAATCCGTGGGATCTATGCTCTGAAGTACCTGCAGTGTTTTATCCATCTTATCCTGAAAGGGGAAGCCAAGATGAAGAACTCTGATTTCCCAGCCATGCCAAGATTGGTTTAATATTCAAATAAAAGTTCTTTATAGACAAAGAATCATCTGCCAACATTCAGCAGTGAAGGAATGAAAAAGCCCAGCAATATTTTATTTTAAAGTGGCTTCATACCTCATCAATATAAACTGGTTCAGGTTCTGCTTTCTTAATTTCTTCTGCAGTGTCCTCAGGAACAGAGATTTTCTCCACAGCTGCTGCAAGAACAGAGATGAGTTTCTTTTCTCTCTGTTGCTGCCATAACTTCAAACAAACATTTGCTCCTTGTTATTTTGCTGTGTGAAAAGACACTGTGACATTTGAAATGGCAATTTGTTGGATTTGTAAATATGCTGCTGACAAGGAATTATGGTGAATCAAACCAAATTTCTGTCACAGAGAATGGTAATAACTTAAAAGAGAAATAGAGACAGAAATTAAGGAGAGCTATGGAGTGATCTGTGCTTGATTGTTTGAAACAAGGGTAGGGTGTCTCTCAGCTCTTTCCTGGGGCTGATAGAGGGAATTATTTAGCTGCTGGGCTAATTAGGATTGCAGCACAGAGCTTTGTGCCAGGATCCAGCCATCATTTCTGCAGGTAACTCACCTGCCTCGGGCTCCACAGACAGGTCAGAGGTGACGAAGTTGGATGGGAACAGCCCCACTCCCCTGTGGTTCTCCCCCTTCCACCAGTTGGCATCACTGGGGAAATAAAGAAAGGTTACACAACTCAGGGAGGAACACAGCCAGGGACAAATTTGGGGTTTTCACTGAAAATCTGAGGTACAGAGATATATTTGGTGGTTTTTTTTACCAAAACCCTGTGATATCTAAAAGGGAACTTGCAGGGATTAGCACAAAGCCAAACAGAGCTGGGGCACAGGGGAGGGGAGGGAGGAAGAGGAGTCAGGGGATGACTGAAAACTGAACACAATCCATCAAATCTTTATATTGATTACTTGCCAGCCTTTTAAAGCTGTATATATCCCTAGAGGTGTTAACAACAACCATCATTTCAGCTATTTTTAATCAGTTTTATTCTTGGCAAATCTGATTCTTGCTAGCCAGAGGTTTAACAGCTGCTGGGAGCAGATGGAATGTGATGCCAGTGCATTTTCTTATGTCAGACAACCAACTAAGATTTATCTTCCAAACTACAAATTGGATGAAATACTCGAGGTTCTCCCTGCACAAAAAAAGATTTGAGGTCAGAAACAAGGAATTTGGAAAGAAAAAAAGAAGAGAAAGGGATGTGAGGGAGGGCAGAGTGACAATGACATTTCTGTGAGAGGGGGGAAAAAAAAGCATCAGAGGAAAAATGTGCTACCCTGAGAGAAACAAGAGTGGTGGAACAAAGTCAGCTCCACCTGAGTGTATTGTACCTGTCATCCAAAACAAAAATAATTTCTCCACTTTTAAAGGTGAGCTCATTGTCCTCCACAGCTTCAAAGTCATACAGAGCTCGCACCTTCCTCAGGCTCAGGGGGTTTTGGGGCATTTCTGCAGCTGGGTACAAGGATTTGGTCTCCATCTGCTGCTGCTTCTGCTCTTGCAAAGACAATTCAATAGCTGCAGGTGGGGCAGAGAGGAAGAGAACACGTTTGAGGGGTTCATCCCTGGAGACAAAGCAGTTTGGTTGCTTGATTTAATAAAAATAGGATTTACTGGTTTATTTAAACGAGGTCTGTGTTTGCTTCTGTGGTGTTGAAGTTAACATTTCAAATGCTGTGTGATGGGGAGGAATGTGCCTTAGCCCAAATCCCCATGGATGAGGGAAAACACCTGGAATGCCAAAATTCCCAACCCACTGTTGGTTTCAATTCTGTGCAGCAGGAAAGAGCCCAAATTCCCATTTCCCTGCTTTTTAACCAAACTTCTGGGGTCCAACCCAAGGCTGAGACAGCCACTCACCTTTAGCTATGTCCTCATCTTCTTTGGATTTACTGGATGAGGAGCCATTCTTAGCAGCACTGGTGGGAGCCTGCAAAGGTGGGACAGAGGGACAAATGACAATGACATCTCCATAATCTGATATTTTTAAAAATTAGCAGCCAGTTGTTCCTGATCAGGTGGATTATGGAATGCAGGTGATCTCAGAAATAAAAGTCACCACCCTTCAGGCTTGTTTCTGTTTTCAGCAGGGAAAAAAAAAGTAAAAAAAATACTGAGATTTAATTGAAATAACTGATTTTATTGACATTATTATTTTAGTTGTATTTATTACAGTGAGACTACTCATTTAAATGACTCTTTCCACTTTTATCCTCCCTTCAAGAAGGAGATGCTCCAGTTGGGAGCTGCTGACTAAAATCCTACAATTCTCCCCAGCAGCACAGTGAAATCATTCCTGGAGTTTTCATTCCCACCAGGAGCTGGAATTGGGTGCCAGTGCTCAACCCTTCCATGTTCCTGCCATATGTTTTACACATAGATCAGATTTAGAAGTGAAAACATCTTTGTGGAGGGAGGATGGATTGTAAAAGTTAAAAACTCCATGTTTGTAAAAGTTAAAAAATCCTCTGTGTTTCATATAGAGGAAAGTAAACTTTGTGTGAGGAAATTGTAATAAAAATTGTAATTTTAATTTTCAGGACTGAATGATGTGGAAATATTTAGAAATATCAGTAAGAGAAATCAGGAAAAAACCACCTGGTATATCTGCTGTTAGATTGGGCAGAACAAAGCACCAGAAGTGAAAAATAAAGCACTCCAAACCCAGGACAACTGCTGGGACAAACAGGAAAAGGGGATTTGGGGCAGGACACAGAGTTTGGACCCAGCCCTGTCCCACAGCAGCTCCCACCTGGGATCCTGCTGCAGGGAATGTGACCCCTTCTTCCTTCAGGGATTTGATGGTTGCAGATATTAAACTACATTGGGGATCCTTCTGGAATTCTTCTGACCACTCCACCATGAGGGTTTTCAGCTTTTCACTCACTTTTGGGTGAGCCTGGAAGACAAAATGGGATAAAAAGGGATGTTTGAGCCTCAAATGAACTGAAGGAGCTGTCACCAAAATTGTTACCAAACCCATTTTATTATCATTAATAATCCATTTTACAATTTTACATTAATAACCCATTTTACAATCATTAATAATTGTGCAGCTTGAGAAGATTTGGGGAGCAGAATGTGGAATATCTGACCTTTTATACCCTGATCTGATATTCCAGAGAACATGCTGAGCTCCTGGAGCACTAATTCTGGAGAAATTCAGGCTGCCTACCACATTTATCCCAAATTTCTGCCTCTCTGTGTTACTCACCCTCCATTTAACCTCAATTTTCTCTTCATTTCTTCTCAAGTGTGTTGTTTTCCACTTCCCAACCACATCAACTGCTCTGACATAAGCTACTGTCTTTCCCTTCAAGAAATCCTCCAAGAAATCTTTCCCTAGAAGAAATCTTCCAAGAATTCCTCCAAGAAATCTTTCCCTCCAAGAAATCCTTCTTACAAGAAATCCTACAAGAAGTCTTTCCCTAAAAGAATTCCTTCCCTCCAATAAATCTTTCCCTCTAAGAAATCCTCCAATAAATCTTTTCCTCCAAGAATTCCTCCAAGAAATCCTCCAAGAAATCTTTTCCTACAAGAAATCCTCCAAGAAATTTTTCCCTACAAGAACTCCTCCAAGAAATCTTTCCCTATAGGAAATCCTCCAAGAAATCTTCCAAAAACTCCTCCAAGAAATCTTTTCCTACCAAAACTCCTCCAAGAAATCTTTCCCTACAAGAAATCCTCCAAGAAATCTTTTCCTACAAAAACTCCTCCAAGAAAACCTTCCTACAAGAACTCTGCCAAGAAATCTTTCCCTCCAATCCACCTTTTCTGGCCCCTGCAGTTTTTGTCCCAGCTGAGAGAACATCACAAACCCTGATCTGTGTCTCCTTGAACCAGCTTCTCCCACAAAAAGGAATTATCCATGGGGACAATCCATGGGGACAGTTTTTATTCCCAAACTGGAGTTGAGCTGCTGGTAAAAGAAGATGATTTGTTTGGAGTGGGGGCGAACCAAGATCAATTCATGCCCTGCCTGGAATTCCTGTGGCATCCCCAGATCCTGGCCCTGGGACAAGATTCCCACCCAAGGAATCAGATCCCACTGAGGGCTGTGAGCCCAGCATGGGCTGAGCAGGGAGGGCACTGCCAGCTTTGGGCTCCAATCTGCATTTTGGAACCAGGAAGTTTGCTGGGCTCAGGAGCAGCTCAAAGACATTTGTCACACTTGGCTGAACTCATTTTCTCATGGGAAAGAGGGAAAAAGCCCAATTGTATTCATTATTCCTCCAAGGGGGCAGAGCTGGGGGTAAGGGGTCACTGTTTCCCAAGAACACAGAAATTGTGCTCCAGAACCCATTCCTGGGTGGGTTCCCAGGATTCCTGGGTTCCTATACATCCCTGGCTGGGATCCCAGGATTTCTGCCCATCCCTGGGAGGGATCCCAGGATTCCAGGGTCCCTCCCCATTCCTGGGTGTGATCCCAGGATTTCAGGGTTCCTCCCCATCCCTGGGTGAGATTTCAGGGTCCCTGCCCATCCCTGTGAGGGATTCCAGGATTTCTGCCCATCCCTGGGTGGGTTTCTGTCCATCCCAGGGTGGGATCCCAGGATTCCAGGGTTCCTGTACATCCCTGGGTGGGATCACAGGACCCCTGCCCATCCCTGGGTGGGATCCCAGGATTGCAGGACCCCTGCCCATCCCTGGGTGGGATTCCTGCCCATTCCAGGGTGGGATCCCAGGATTTCTGCCCATCCCTGGGTTGGATCCCAGGATCCCAGGACCCCTGTCCATCCCTGGGTTGGATCCCAGGATCCCAGGATTCCTACCCATCCCTTGGTGGCACCCCTGCCCATCTCTGGGTGGGATCCCAGGATTCCAGGATTCCTGCCCATCCCAGGGGGGGATATCAGGATTCCAGGACCCCTGCCCATCCCAGGGTGGGATCCCAGGATTCCAGGATTCCTGCCCATCCCTGGGTGGGATCCCAGGACCCCTGCCCATCCCAGGGTGGGATATCAGGATTCCAGGACCCCTGCCCATCCCAGGGTGGGATATCAGGATCTCAGGACCCCTGCCCATTCCAGGGTGGGATATCAGGATCCCAGGACCCCTGCCCATTCCAGGGTGGGATCCCAGGACCCCTGCCCACCCCTGGGTGCTGCAGGTCAGTGGGAGCCCCAGGATGGGCCCTGGCTAGGGGGAACACAGGCAGCACTTGCAGACCTATTTTCCCACAAAAGCCAGAAACACCAGAGCTGTGAACTCATTTTGCTTCCCAGCAATTTTATTACTTTCCTTAATTGCTTTGCTCAGCCTCTGATGATTGCAGGGATGTGAAAACTCCTTTTTAACCCATTAACCAGCTTTGTCTCCAACTGGAGCAGTAATTAGGGGAAAGCTGCTCCTGCTTACTCAATTCCTCACAGTCCCATTTAGAGCCCAGCAGCTGCCTGACCCCAACCACTTCAATCTCCTTTTCTTGGTTATTTTCTCATTCAACATTCCCAGAATCTCTAAAAATTAAAAAGGATTGTCTGTAGCTTCATCCTTTCCCTTGTACAAATGTCATTTCAATTCCTCACAATTTTCCCTTTCACCTCAGCCCAGGAATTTCCTTCAAGCACAATAAAAAATCTCCTCAAGAAAAGCTGCACTTATCATGATCAAATTAATGGAGTTTAGGAACACAGATTTTAATTAAAATTGCTCATGTAATTTTATAAAAGTGTGAAGGATTATCAGCTGTCAGCTCTTTAACAGATTATTTTTTCAGAGTAAAAATGACACAAATTTCAGTGAAAACAGAGAAAATGTGCATTTAACTACAACATTAATTTGGAGAAATTACCAAAATGATCTTCCCCCAGGAAATTCAGGTTCTAAAACAATTACCTTGTTTATTATAGCTCGAGCTTCAGTGGCAAAATCCCTGGAACACACCTCCAGGTGGAAGATCTTCCCACAGTTTGACACACAGGCTCCTAAAAGCTGACAGCAGAAACACAATTGGGAAAATTCAGGGAAAAATGTAATATAAAATATAAATTAAATGTAAAATATAAAATGTAAATAAAATATAAAAAGTGCAAATAAAAAGAAGAGTGCAAATCATCCCAAAGAAGAAAAAAATGCAAATTTTAAAAAAAAGAGTGCAAATAATCCAAAATTTTAAAAAGTGAAAATAAGAGTGTGAATAATCCAAAATAAGGGCAAAAGTGGAAATAAAAGAGTGTGAATAATCAAAAATAAGGGGAAAAGTGCAAATTGAAAGACTACAAATAATCCAAAATTAGGAAAAAAGTGCAAATAAAAGAGCACAAATAATCCAAAAAAAGTGCAAATTAAAAAATACTACAAATAATCCAAAATTAGAAAAGTGCAAATAAATAAGAGTGCAAATAATCCAAACTAAAGAAAAAAAACCTGTAAATAAAAAAAAGTGCAAATAATCCAAAATAAGAAAAAAGTGCAAATTAAAAAAGAGTGCAAATAATCCCAACTAAAGAAAAAAAAGTGCAAATAAATAAGAGTGCAAATAATCCAAACTAAAGAAAAAAAAGTGCAAATTAAAAAAGAGTGCAAATAATCCAAACTAAAGAAAAAAATTCCAAATAAAAAAGTGCAGATAATCCAAAATAAAGAAAAAAAAAGTGGGAAAAAAAAAAAGGCAAATAATCCAAAATAAAGAAAAAAGTGCAAATAAAAAAAAAGTGCAAATAATCCAAAATAAAATATAAATCCAGCACGGACACTGATTTACTGAGGTTAATCAAGATATTATTATTAATGAATTGCTCAGTAAATATTTAATTGCTGCTTTTTGGGGGTTTTTGGGGGGAATTTGGGGATTTACTCACTGTGAGGGCCTGCAGAGCCACGTGGGGAACTTTGTGGTTCATTCTCTTCATGATGGCTTTAAGGCAATCCCTGGCTCTGCAAAGGAACAAAAAATTCAGGAAAAATCAGAAAGGCAGAGCTGGGCAAGGAGGGAGCCCAGAGCCCCACCAGACTGAACCAAAATGGCACCTAAGATGAGATTATTGAGGGAAAATGGCACCAAAATTGAGATTATTGAGGGAAAATGGCACCAAAGCTGAGCTTGTTGAGGGAAAATGGCACCAAAATTGAGATTATTGAGGGAAAATGGCGCCAAAGCTGAATTTATTGAGTGAAAATGGCACCAAAGCTGAGCTTATTGAGGGAAAATGGCACCAAAGCTGAGCTTATTGAGCAAAAATGTCACCACACCTGAACCTACTGAACAAAAATGGCACCAAAACTGAGCTTACTGAGTGAAAATGGCACCAAAGCTGAGCTTGTTTAGGGAAAATGGCAACAAAACTGAGCTTATTGAGGGAAAATGGCACCAAAAATGGCATTAAACCTGAGCTTATTGAGTGAAAATGGAGCCAAAGCTGAGCTTATTGAGGGAAAATGGCACCAAAATTGAGCTTATTGAGGGAAAATGGCAACAAAGCTGAGCTTGTTGAGGGAAAATGGCAACAAAGCTGAGCCTCATGAACCAAAATGTCACCAAACCTCAGCTTGTTTTAACAAAAAGGTCACCAAAGCTGAGCCTACTGAACAAAAATGTCACCAAAGCTGAGCCTCATGAATGAAAGTATCACCAAACCTGAGTCTCATGAACCAAAATGTCACTAGACCTGAGCTTGTTGAACAAACAGGTCACCAAACCAGAACATACTGAACCAAAGTGTCTCCAAACCTGAAAGTACTGAGCAAAAATGGCACCAAACCTGAGCCTCATGAACCAAAACGTCACCAAAGCTGAACTTACTGAACAAAAATGTCACCAAACATGAACTTATTGAACAAAAATGTCACCAAAACTGAACCTGTTGAACAAAAATGTCACCAAACCTGAACCTAACAAACAAAAATGTCACCAAACCTGAACCTATTGAACAAAAATGTCACCAAACCTGAACCTGTTCAACAAAAATGTCACCAAGCTGAGCCCCTCAGGGCTGGGCAGAGGTTCACCCAGTGAGCAGTCTGTCTGTCTGTCCTCAGCTGGGAGTTGGATTGGCAGAAATTCCCTTTTTCCTGGCATTCCACACCCATTCCCAAACCCTGCTCCAGGCCAGGGAGGGAAGGAATTCCAAGGTTTGGGCCAGACAGTGAAGGAAATGTCCCCAGAAAAGGAGAGGATTCAATAAATGGGTATTTGATGGAATTCATTCCCAGCTCTGGGTCCCCTTTCTCACAGGACACAAAGGTTTCCATCATTTGTTTCAGCACAATCTGAGGTGAGAGGAGGATAATAAAGAGATTTTTAAATGTTTCTGCTGAGGGGTTTGCACACTTTAAATGAGCATTAATGGCTGGCAGGAGCTCAGGCACATCAAAGGCTTCATTAACTCTGATATTTGGAACATTTAAAAACATGAAATCCTAAAAAAAAAAAAAAAAAGCTGATGCAGCATTTAAAAAGTAGTATCACTGCCAGATACTGAGCTGCTCTTTTAGCAAAGCACAGAAAAGCCTCTGTGCCAGAAAAATACACTTTTAGTCCTAATATTTTCATTTATTTTCATGTACAAACCATCCAACAAAGTCAACTCAGTTATTTTAAGTTGTATTTTTATTTAGGGTAGGTAAAAATTTTCATTATTCTTAAAGGCAGAAAGGAAGAAAAGGACACAAAATTGAATTAAAAATATGCCAGCAGCAGTGGCATTTAAAATTCAGAATTTGGGATTTTATTTTCTATACAAATATATATATTTAGATTTAATTACGCATTTTATATACTTCTATTTCTGCATATGTATTTTTTTAAAAATCACAGAATTTTTTTTAAAACATCCCTTCCTCCAAAACCAGATGTTAAAACAGTTCCCTCTACAAAAGTCTTGTGGCACTAAAAAATTTGATTTTTAATAAAGGACTCAAAGGAAATTTTTTTTTTCCTTCAGGACTAAAGATTCCCAGACTGAAGAGATTTGCTGTTATTCCTTGTGGCAGGTAATCAATTAAAACCAAACCAACCAAAAAATCCCCAATTTAAATTTTAACAAAACTGCTAAAAAATCTGAATTATGTAAAAATTCGAATTAATTGAAGATTAATTCCAGAATTAATCTTAAAAATTGAAGATTAATTCCAAATTTAAAAGATGCCATCACTCAAAAATTCAGCAAATATTTCTGGCCACTACAGAATCATTGAAATTCCATTTATGTTCCACTCAGGCTAAACTGACTCCAAGTGATTTGTGCTTTTTCCCTGTTTTTTCCCTTTTCTTTCCATTTTTCCTACCAACCATAAACAGACAAACATCCTAAGAAGCCCCAGGTCCTTGCCAGGTGTTTTTCTGCACAGAAATTTTCATTTTCTCCTCCTGGCACAGCCCCCTGCCCACATTTATGCCAGCTCATTCAATATGGATAACTCGTTGTGCTGTGCAGAACTCCAGGAAAAATCTGGAATGTGCTCAGCTCCTACAAAGTGCTCTGCTCAAAATCCTCCTGGATGTTTCTTCCCAAGCATTCCCAAGGCAGCTCCAGGGATTTGGGAGGTTGGAGCTGTGCTCTCTGGGCCATTTTCTGTCAGGACCCAGGACATCCCTCTGGCTGTCCTGAGCAGCCCAGACCCTGCCAGGGGCTCACAGACCCTGAACAGAGCCCAAAATGCCCCT